>JAQFXY010000805.1:0-16609 GCA_034693865.1 Ceratophysella sigillata | reverse complement strand
TAGTCATGTCATGAAACACCGTTACCGGGGTGACCCTGGACAAGTCCGGAGGGCTTCCATACTCCCACCCCATCTCAAATTTTTTTTAATCGAAATTTTGAAAAAATTACAAAAGTTTGAAAAAATTATTAATTTTGAAAAAAAAGTAATATAAAATACTAAATTATAGGTATGGTCATGCTCACAGCAAGTTGGACCATCATCATACCATTTATTCCCGTCAACAGTAGACTAACCAACAAGCGTATTCAATACATACAATTTAATCACATACCATCCTCATCATGGATACATTTTCTAGAGATAAACAGTGCTTAGCACTGATTCAAGGGCACGCCAGGCCAGTGCAGTAGTAGGTTATAACCTCAATTTGTCCAAATATTTGTTTGACTTCTTGGTTTCGCTGAAATATTTTTTGATTTCTTATTATTTATCATCATTTATCATTCAAGCCACTGGAAACCGATCGTAGATCGGGGACTCGGCTAGTCTCAAATATTGCTCTTTACGTTAAGCTTGGAGTAATCATAGGTTTTTACGTTACAATAAACAGGAGTATTTATTGTTCTAAGTTTCAATGTAAAGATTAATTTTAACAGTCCAGTGTAGATCAGAACTACATAGTTCATTGTTTGGTATCGGTATCAGCGCTTATTTGTTTTGTTGCATGTATCTGCACAATATTGTATCATTATTTTGATGATGATGATGAAAATACGTTGACCTTCATTTAATAAGTAATAACTTGATATTTGAAAGTTTTTTTGGAAACAACAGAGAAAGCATGGCTGAAATTGAGGAGAAAGCTGAGGATGTCCTCTACCAAGATCCAATGGAGAAGCACTGTAGTGTTCCTGTTGCTCATGACTTGAGCAAGAAAGCCAGATCAGCGGATGTCATAGTTGAAGGCAAGGATTCTGATGTTGATTTCAATGGGCTTCACTTGTCAGAAGATGTGGTGAAGGGTTTAAAGAACTGTGGCTTCGAGAAACCTTCCCCTGTTCAAGTTAGAGCGATTCCATTGGGTCGTCTCGGATTTGGTAAGCATTTATGCTTTATTCCTGGGAACATGAATCTCTCTCGGATCAATACAATTCTCTAATTCTTATAATACTGTAATGAAAATTAATGGAAATGTATGTAATTTATCTTGCAGATCTTCTGCTTCAAGCCAAGTCAGGAACAGGAAAAACCTGTGTTTTCTCGGTTATTTCATTGGAAAGAGTGGACTTACCCACTGAAAAAATCCAAGTAATGGTATTGTGTCCCAGTCGGGAAATTGCCTATCAAAGCAAGCATGTCATCAAATCTATTGGCATTTTCAAAAGTGGTAATTTACAATTTTTTAAAGCGATTCTGTGTTTTGTACTGTATGGAGCTTTAACTACGAGTACCATGCCCCTCATTTACCTCGCTAACGCTAACATGACGGGACGACAGCGTCAACGTCACAAGCCACAAAACTAACTCTATGCTGTTGTTTATGTTTGTTTTTTCCTATTCCTTTTCATTGCACATCGAAGTTCGAAGTACTACTCTAAACCTCAACAGGATTTTCAATGATATATTTCGATTTAGATCAGATTTTAATGTCATGCATGCAATGTATGCATATTAAATATAAGTAATGTAGGAGCATACAGACTAGAAACTGGAAACCCGACGCTCCCGCTCCGAGGTCTCACGCAAGGAGTTCAGGTTTAATGCATTTTGAGGCCTCATACTATAAATAAGGATTTCAAGTTTAGACATGCCTATATAATTTAGGTAAACTGATTTACTCATGGATTACAGCGAGTGAGTGGAGGTGTAACATAAGACAAACAAATACCACAGATAAAGTGAATGATGTTTCCATCTCGAAGATACTTTTCTTAATGGCAACTTATAACAGTAGAAATGAACTAATTTTGTAATATTGATTTAGGTTTGAAAGTTAAAACTTTTATTGGAGGAAGACCTCTGGAGAAGGATCTCCGAAAAATGAAAGACTGTCACATTGCACTCGGGACTCCGGGTCGGATTGCCCATTTGCTCCGGGATCATGAGATGGATCTATCCTCCGTTGGAGTTTTTGTTTTGGATGAAGCGGACAAGCTACTTGACGACTCATTCTTCGTTGACCTTAAGTGTATTTATGACGCTATGCCTTCATCGCGACAAGTTGTGGCTGTGAGCGCAACATATCCCAACGGTTTGGATCACTTCATTCTCCGTTTTATGAATACTCCCATAAAAGTTCAGTTGGATGTAGCCGCTCCAGTTCTTTTGGCTGTGGAACAATTTGCCGTGGATGTTAGGACTGTTCTGGACTTCAAGCCTCAACAAGACCAATCGGTGAAAATGGAGGATATTTCAATGTTGAAGCTTCGCTGTTTACAGGAACTCATTCGTCGTGTTCCATTTTCCCAGGGAATCATTTTCTCGCAATATCAACTGAAGTAAGTTTACCTATTTTAGCAAGCTTTCGTCGAATCAAACGCCTACCGCATTTTATAATGCTGCAGCACATGAATGGGCCCTGATTATGATGTAAATGTATATCCGTCATGAAGCCTTCAATGTCAGCGAGAGATAGTACTAGAAGGAAATAATATTATGTAAACATATTAACTTCTTGAAACATTCGTCTATGTATGTCCCAATTGGAAATCCTACATGTCTTCATACCATATTTAAATGATATATCGGATTTACCACATGAACAAATCGAAGAATTAGTTGTACGAAAATTTTAAATGTTTTATGTTATGCCTATTTCAGGGCAGAGAGAGTCTACGACGAGCTTCGTTGCGCCGGAGTAGATGTGGTGCTCATGTCGGGTGCAATGAGCCAAAAGCTCCGGTTAGAATCGCTGGATCAGTTCCAGCAGGGAAAATGTCGGCTTATGGTTGCCACTGACCTTGTCTCACGTGGAATTGATTGTGAGAGTGTAGACCTCGTCATTAATTTCGAGTGTCCTCAAGACATTTCGACGTACATCCATCGCATGGGCCGAGCTGGACGTTTTGGTTCCTTCGGATCCGTAGTTACTCTCTTGGGATTCCATAACGAGTGGACTCAAATCGTTAAGTTTCAAGGTCAAGTCAAGCTTGACGTGAACCTTGTAAAGACTTTCCAAGGGTTGGATGCTATTGGAAATCCAAAATCGGAAGACGGACAATCGAAGCAGAGAATGCAACCTGAAGCTCCAGCTTCCGTTCCTGCGGAAAGAAAATCATCTATGCTCTCCATGTCAGAAGCATTTGATCTCTGCTTGAGCTGGGGGAAGAAGAACAGGATTAAGGCCTGCACATCGGCTTGGGGACTGACGATTGATGAAAATGAGGCGAACCTATGCATGGAAGATCCCTGCAATGAATGGAAAATTATTGCGGCAAGAAAGCAAAAGAGTGAAGCTGAGGCTTTGATGCTACTCAACGAAAGTGTTACCGCAACTGTCAGTGGCACTGCAAATGGTGATACTGCAGCTGGGACTGGAATCAAGGCTGCTGCTGAACTTAAAGACCCATTTACATCTGGTTATACGTTCACGTCTGAGCTGCTTCAGGCCAAACCTCAATCAAGTTCAGGGTCAACGTTTTCGGTAATCGAACCGATTGCTACAAAATCTGGATCTGGACGTGTGTTAAGCCAGGGTATCCGTGGCGGGCGTGGCGGTGGAATTAGTCGTACCGATCTTATAAATCAACGTACTCAAGCTGAAGGTGACTCAGACTCTCAGTCGTTTAATCAATGAAATTGAGGAGTAAATTCACCGATCCAGGATACTTTGCATACTATTATGCATTATGTTTATGCCGTCTGGAACCATGAGCTACTACTAAATGGATTTTAATAGTCTAGTCTAATCAAGAAACATCTAAATGGTATGGTACCTAAAAGGCCAACAATCCTTACAAAGTGAATATGCATAAATATAACTAATGTGTGATTGTTATATGATCGGTGTCTTTATTAGCGGTGGGCTCAATGCTTCATGTTTTGTGATTTGTAGTCACTCGAGATTTGGGAGTCGATATTTACCTTATCCATAAATGCTTCTATTATTTGTACTGGAGAGTTATCTATATTATACTAAAACGTATTTTGTACTACTTTTGTACTGAAGATTACAGGATAATATGCATACTAATTCATAATACAACTACTACTGTTCTGTTATAATAAAATTGCACCATTCTTTGACACTATGGAAACTTGGAATCGAATCGGTCTTGTTGAGGACAAACTAATCACAACTAATTGAAACCGCAAAGTATACCATACTACCAGCGTAGGTACTATCGGGGCAAATTGGCTTTAATTTTAGTTAAATAGGTTCTCCAAAATTTAAAAGTTATATAGTTACTTTCAAAATTTTAAGTTACGCAGATAGGGTAGCGTAGAATGGCGAGCAAACTTGGCCTTCCAGCCGGTCTGTGGCATGTTGCTCCCCGACCTTACTTCCAAATTGGGTTACAAGGGTTGTCACGGAATCTTCCGTGGGGTCATCAAAATGTTCTTCCAGACACCGTCAAGAATCATTGTGTTTTTGAAGAGTCGGGTTTTGAGCTAGGAGCAACTTTGGGTCTTGGTTCCTTCAGCAAAGTCGTGGTCAGTAGAAATATTCCAAGATTTGCAATGAAAGTAAGGTTAGGTGATGTGCCGAAGATTGAGGAATGGAACCACAATGTGTAATTTCGGTACACTGTACACTCTTTTTTTGTATGGTTCAGATGGCAAATTGGAAAACGTACCGACTGAATGTGGCCGTCAAAATCTATTCCAAAAAGAGTAACTTGGGCGAGGCAGCTCTGGGAATGCTACCTCAGGAAGTCAGAATGCTCAAACTTCTGAAGCACCCTAACATTGTTGGGTTTTTCGGAGCTTGGGAAACTCGATTCCGAGTTTACCTTGTTCTGGAACTGATTGGGAATGGAAACTTGCTATACTACTTGAAAGAGAGGGATGCTGTTGACGAGGCTCAGGCTAAGAAATGGTTTGCTCAGATTGCATCAGCAGTTAAATACTGTCACGACATGGAAGTTGCTCATCGGTGGGTACCAGGCTTTCATAAGGATTTCACTGAACCAATACATGTTACATGGTACTTAATGAATAATTTAATTGATCAGGGACATCAAGTGTGAAAATGTTCTTTTGGATATGAAATTTAATATTCGGCTCTCGGACTTTGGATTCTCAACTGGCGAGATCCCTTGGTAAATACTGAATACACCTACTCCATTATAGTATAGTTTCGAAACAGCTAAGAAAATTCCGATTATATCTAATTTGGGAAATCATGCTGCGCATAAATTTTGAAAAATAGCCAATTAGTTTAGGCAATGATACCGTGGTACGAAAAAATAGAATTTGCATGTCAGACACGTACACTACTAAATGCTATGTAGTCTACCTACAGATCGGTTTCCCAAATTATTATTCAGATCGAAACTTTGCCAGCTCTCGGAAACCCAAGTTGACCATAATTCTACAGATTCAACAGAGTACGATTTTCCACATTGCAGGTTTGACGATATCCCGAATTCGGGTTGGACAAAATACAACAACTTTATAGGCTCCATGGCCTACATGGCTCCTGAAATTCTGTTGAGACAGCCGTATTCCCCGTTGCTAGCCGACGTTTGGGCCTGTGGCGTGGTGCTATATTCCGTCCTTTTCGGAAAATTTCCTTTCGACACGTCACAAGTGGACATGGATGACATGGTTGCGGGCTTCTACTTGCCAAACACTGTGGAGCTAACATCCGAGTGTCGGGAAGTGTTTCAGAAAATCTTTGTTTTGGAGCATAATCGGATTCGGTCCAAGGAATTGCTCCACTTGAAGTGGTTGAGCGTGAAAACGGAGGATATTTACATGGGGGACACGGCCAAGCTCACTTTGAAGGAAGTTCAAGATATCAATGATAGAATTGCGCGACGTGACTCCAAATTCGACTATTGGACTCGAAAGGAAGCTCAACCTTCTATTTCTATCACAAAACTAGGTGCTAAATAGAGGTTGAGTATCAAACTTTTGAAATGTAGCTTCGGACTTACGGACTGCAAACGAGTATTTCCGCTATTTGTCAGAATTTCCCATACCAGTTAAAAACAATAATCCTAAGACCCTGAAAGAACTTATCCAAATTAAAAAGTACTAAACACCTGTGGAAATCTGTCTTCGAACACTTTTATTGGTATACTCCCAAACTACGACCCATTTATTTATGTTAAGATTTTGTTTGTATTTGAAAACCTCTACAAATGACAAAAAGCGTTCTGGTAAAGCCTATAGGTGACGATGAATTCATATG
Source organism: Ceratophysella sigillata (assembly GCA_034693865.1). Lineage (NCBI taxonomy): Eukaryota > Metazoa > Arthropoda > Collembola > Poduromorpha > Hypogastruridae > Ceratophysella > Ceratophysella sigillata. The sequence goes on along the minus strand of JAQFXY010000805.1, from coordinate 10,308 downwards.
ACTTATTGTTTGCTAACTCTTCGCAAGGCTAAGTTTTACTTGTATTTGTGTAAGTTGGCATGATGGTTGAGTTCCATGACATTACAGTGAGCAAAGTACTCATTCAAAGTGACGTCGTGCCACTCGCCGGCTGGCCGACTCTTGTAGATAGGCTCGCCGTAGTAGGTACCCACAACCCAGCCGGGTACGTTGGCCATGAGACGCTCCTCTTCGTCACGGTTCCGACGCAGTTGAGCCAAGTAGCTATTAGTGGAAGGAAGTTCGTTTAGTACAGTATTTCGAAGAAATCGCGATGTTTATTTTGATCCAATCGCTCAACTAACTTACGCTCTGTCCTTCTCCGCCAGAATCATTGGATGCAAAGCATGACGAGCACCACGATTTTCCATATCCAATCGCTTGTTCTTCATATTATTCAAATGCCAGAGATAGCATCCTCCGAAAGTTGCGACCAAATAGGCAAGAATAATTGTTTTGGCTGAAAAACACCAATACATATACATGAACCACATGAATATTTCGTACGAGCGAGTCACCCGATCTAGACAATTTTTTTTGCTTTTGTACTTAGCCTGTGACCTGAACCTAACCTTTTTGGAGTAAAGCTCTTTAGACAAAAGTTGCTTAACTCGATGAGTACCTACAACTTTTTTTAGGGTCATCTAGTACTTGGTACATCATGTCAAGAGTTTCCTAGGAGGGGTGGGTCAAAAAACTTTAAAAAATTTCCCTGCTCTCCCTTTGCCCTTAGGTATAATGGATCCCACTTAAATACTTTTGTACGCCATGATACCGTACAGTAAAACCGCGAAATTCAGCGAATGAACATTACGCGCACTGGAGTAGTCAGATAGGTAGTGTGCAGTGGGTCGCTCCAACCTGCGTGCGCTACACGCTACGCTGCATGCCAGCACTGTACACGATATAGCGCCAAGTCAAAATATTCGGTTTTCAAATTATAGACATCAGAACAAACTAAGCAGTAGCCAAAGGTGAAAGATAAGTCGTAATTTAAGGTCAAGTGTGGAATTACAAATTAAAGCAACTCACAGCCAAGAACTTTGCGTGCCTCAATCCGTTCGAAAGGAATGGGTTTGTAGCCGCCAGGCGGTGGGAGATCCTGGCGAAACGTGGCCATGATCTTCACTCCACCATTCACTGATGGATGACTGATGAACAAGTACTCAGTTGTCCACTAATCAAGTTCCAAACTTTTTGGGTTTCAGTTTTCGGAAACAAACACAAAACACAAGCTCAACTTATTTTCATCTTCTACAAGTTTGAGTCCCGCGGGCCTTGTGTATCCACAGTGAGTCAAGTGATTAGGAAGGAATATTTTTTTCAAATTCCAGATCACCTCATCTCGTCTTCTTCGTGTGTCTTCTCTACCATTATTGACCATCTAATCTGCCCTAATCCCTCTTCACTTATTTGTTATTATTTATTAGAATACTTAAGTCATGTAATGTAGTTAGTGCGCCAACCCTTCACCCTTATTTTTTGTGTATTCCTTCCCTGTCACCTTTGCCCCTTCCATTTCCGTTCAGGGCTGGAGTTAAGCAAAGCGTGAACTCGGTCAACAGGTTCCAATTTCCAATCTACACAGCTGACAGCGTTCAACATACATTCAACATACATAGTACATTACATACATATTCCGCCCTACTAGGTGAAGAAATACACTGCGTTCGTTCATTGGTTCCTAAATCTTAGTAAGTGCTAAACGTGTAAAAACAAGTGACCACTGATAAGAAATGATGTATGGTAATTTGAAGCAATTGCCTCATCGTCACTCCTATTTAATAATAGAAACGAGATACGCATCCATAATCTAATGATAATTAGATTTAAATTAGATAACTAGACGAATCTGGGGTTAGGCTAGTACTGTCAACTGTACTGATTATACCGGTACAAAATAAAATGTAGAGCCAGGTGCTACATATCCAACCAGACAATTAATGTTTCCTGAAGTTCGGAGCACAACCATTCGATTCCCTCATCCATGCAACAGTCAAGAATTTTTGTATTTTGTACAGAGAAAAGTAGAATCTGATTTGCTGTGAAGTTGTTACTGGTTGTATTCAGTATTCTCTTTGTTTCACTTATTCAGTGTTGACAATTTATATATTTGTACTTATTCTAGATTTCTGGATTACTTCAAAGCGAAATCGGTTTATGGAAATACAATGAACGGGAGCAAGATGAGAGATTTTGAGCCAACTGGACTCCAGAACCGACACGGGCGTGTCAAGAATCACTTGGAGAGTGTGTCCACAGTTTCGGAAGAGTCTTCAACAGGACTCTCGACGGACGATGAGGACGAAAACAATGAAATTGACTGGGAGAGAGAGAAACAACGCAAGATTCAGTTCTTTGATGATGGAACCATGTCCTATTTCTGGTCAGTTTTTCTTATACGCAGATATTCAGTCAGAGGTGTCCAGGGTGTTCCCGGTCCTTGACCTTGTCAAGTTATTTTTTCTTTAGAACTTTTTGACAGGCTTCACTTGGTTGGCGAACTATTTCCGTGTATAATACTCTGCTTCGGTTTGTTAGTAGTGTTTATTGTGACTGAACTAAAAAATCAACTGGTTATTCAAAGTAGTAAATAGTTAAATATTAAATTAATTTAATATACTAGTTCAAGCGGAATTTAATGCACTTTCAACTGGAGAGTTAAGTTTGGTTAATGTGTTTAGAATTAGCAAACACAAGATTTCCTTATTAGAAATGTGGTGAAAGCTTGTTTGTTTATATTATAGATATATGCCACTGGACGAAAAATCATTAAATTCCGCTTCATATTGTTTAGTTAGCTAATTAATAGGTGATTTTAGTTTATTCATTCAAGTCAAGATAGGCGAAGTTGCGTGCGAGTTACTCCAACGAGTCATAATCATAGATATACTCAAGAAAATATTGTTTTTCAGGAGAGCACACACTTTGACCGTATTGCTCCTAATGCTTGCCGTTTTGGTGTATGTTGGGCTGCTGGAAGATGTCCGAGAGGATACAGAGTACAATGCGAAGCGTGGAATGACGGCCTGTGTCTGTGTTTTCATTCTGCTTGGCGTCACTGTCATCCCAGATGGTCCGTTCCTTCGTCCACATCCCGCCTTCTGGAGACTCATGTTCTGTGCCTCAATTGTCTATCAACTAAGTCTGATTTATCTACTATTTCAAGTAAGACTCTCAATCTCAATCGAAAAATTGCAGCTTATGCTTCACGAACTAAACGGCATTGCGAAATCTCTCTCTAGCGGCGTACGAATACATAGACGAATTGTGTCGCTCTGTATTCCGCACCGCTGTAATTTTGCATGGGATGTGTACCTATGTCATACGAAAATCTGACAAGTATAATTATGTTACAACTAAATCAGAGTGCCACAGATGCTCGTCTACTAGTACGCCATGTTGACCCGGAACTGGGCAAGGCCTTAGAAGAAAAGAGTTACGGCGGAAACTGTTTGCTCTATGACCCAGACAACTCTGACCCATTTCACAATATTTGGGACAAGTTGGACCTCTTCGTGCCCATGCATTTTTTCGGCTGGTTTTTCAAGACAATGATACTAAGGGATTGGTGGCTGTGCACCGTCATTTCAATCATGTTCGAGATTCTGGAGTATACGCTGGAGCATCAGCTCCCTAACTTTAGTGAATGTTGGTGGGATCACGTATGAATTATTAACTAATATTAATTAATAGAGTTTGATAGTGTTATTTTTATTCATAATTAGATAATAATATCCCGATTTCCTGTTTTAGTGGATATTAGATGCCTTGTTATGTAATGGGCTTGGAATTTATGTTGGAATTAAAACGTTGAAATACTGCCAAGTGAAGACGTATTATTGGCGAGGGTTGTGGAAAATTCCTGGTTACAGGTGAGTAGAGCATACGTAGTAGGGTTCATGGTTCAAGCTCCTGGGCCGTTCGTTTTCTAGTTCACTGTATTAACTCAATGTTTTTTAATAGGGGAAAGTTGAAGCGTATTTTTGGCCAGTTCGGGCCCCGTGATTGGATTGAGTTTGACTGGAAAGCAACGTCGAGCTTAGGAAGATGGGTAGCTATGCTAGGAATAATTTTGGTGGTAAGTGAATAATTTTCAAAAACTGATTTCTGTACAGTATAAAGATTAATCATGCTCATTTTTAATTTTCTTATTTACTGTTCTAGTTCTTACTTGCCGAGCTTAATACGTTCTACTTAAAGTTTGTATTGTGGGTCCCGCCAGGGCACTGGTTGAATCTAGTTCGTTTGTTTGCACTGCTCTTCTGGGGAGCCGTGGCACTTCGCGAAACTTTTCAATATTTAGACGACGCGTAAGCCACTACAGCAATTGTAGTTCAATTTTTATTGTCTTCTGTTTTCTCAATCCTCAATTTGCTATTGTAAATTCTAGTGAATGCAAAACGTTTGGTAGACAGTCTTGGATCGTACTCGCTATTGTGACGACTGAATTTCTCATTGTTGCCAAATTCGATCCTGTTACACTGACTAAACCCATTCCAAAGTAAGATTGTTTCAAACCTTATTATTTATTTGTGTATTGTTTGTAATATTAACTGATATTTGTGGTTACTACTGTACTGATGGTTAATGCGTGTGAATCCCAATTTTGAACATTTTGTAAACTCCTACTAATATCATTTCTGCACCTTGTAAACGATTGCGAACATTCTATAAACCCAAACCCCAATATGAAAATCCAACGCAAACATCCTGCAAGCCCCGTAAACGCAAATATCCAGCACATATTATTAATACATGTTGCGAATATATATATATTAAGTGAAAACCTGCAGTAAACCCCCAATCGTAGTTTACACCCTGGGTGTTTACGAGTCCGATTCATTCCTGTTTTCAATCATTGTTAGAACGTAGAGTTAATTCATGGATTCACTAATTGCTAACACGATTTTGATTTTTGATTCTTAGGCATATATCCCTGTTTTGGCTAATTGGAATTGGAGCTCTTGTTATCTGGACGCTGTTCAATTTTGTAATATTCAGATTGCGAGGCTTAAAGCACAAGCCGCTTCTGGCATCCAAATCGGAGAACAATGTCCTTCATCGTCATCGCAGTCACTCTTTAGTCACGAACAAGAATAGTGATAATCATATCATCTCAGCTCGGAAATCTCAAAGTGCAACTTCTGCCGTTTATTCATCCAGCTCAATCCCAAGTTCCAATAATTCATCCTCTTCTTCAGTTCATAAGAAAAGTCATTAGACACGCGTGCAGAGGTTCATTATTGGTGAGTTGAGAAGTTTAGTCAACCTTAGTCAGTCTGCCTCTAGTTTTATGATGGCGCATTTGCATTTCTTCCTACTTGCGAAATGCTATCCTGGCAATTAAGTGCTGTGTATATGGAATGTGTGGCAGCCCAAAGTAAACCTAAAGTGATGCAAGCTTGCATTCCTTCACCAATTGTTTATCATTAGGAATAAAGTGAGAATGAAATTATATACAAATATTCAATGTCGAACGTGAAGACTGGGTTCTCCAACAGTTTAAAAGGCGATCAGCTGAATTAGATGTGTTTAGTGGACCGTTTCAAGTTCAAGGGAACTTGGCCAATTTTTAAAAACACAAGTTCGGCCAGAAGTCGCGTCGGAACTAATATCAAGTTTTGATAACATTGTACATATACATGCGGCCTGTGTCACACTCTTGAGGCACCCTGTATATTAGTGATTTCAGAAACTAGATATTACGGTGCTTAGTTTTAACATGTCTTAGCGATACGTGATGAAGATGTAACAGATATTATATCAACCCAACCAATACAATCAAGTTATCTAAATTAAGGGACTAATTGAAACTGCAACGAACGCGAGGACAATACGTTAGTACAATATAAAGTCTTGTATTCCACAAGATCAAAACATAGTTACCTATCACCCATCTATTCTTAACATCCTTATCATTATTCCAATCAGTTGTGAGTATATCTTTGTAGATATATAGCTTTAGTGTAGTTGAGTTCAGTTTTGCTTTCCTTTGGACGCCAGGAATTAGTTTATGATCTTCCGTGTCGTACTTTACCCATTTTTGTATTTGTAATTTAATTATGCATAAGTTGAACTAGGCAAATACGTGATCATGCCGAGTGCCGATTCAGAGTTTTATTCGAGTGTTTAGCGAAGGAAACTAATTAGAATTAATTAAAACCATTACGGTTATACTTGTAGCTAAAACAATAGAACAATTCTACAGCGCAGGATTATTTTTCATGGCTATTTTGTTTCTACGAACAATACATACCTACATGCCAATAAGCTGAGCACAAATAACGCGGAAAGTAATCTTTGGTTTCTTTGGGTAGTTTACATACGTGTACGTACATTTGTACAATACGTATTGCGGAACAAATGTGTGTGTGATAATAATGACTTATATTTACACGAGATAATATGGGACATTTTGCTTTCCAATGCGGCTTTTTCGTCAATGGTAGCCATAATTTACGACATTAGTCTTGTGTTACTTTTATACCAAATTTGTACATACATAGCTACCATTATAGTACATACTACGAACTAATAAAATAATACGAACTGAGATATGTATAACAACACTAACATAAACAAGTGCAGTAATACTGACAGTTAATAAACGCTCTAGCTTTTGTACTGGAAAGAGTGTAATTTCGACTAATTATTAATACGAATGGGAGTGGCTTGTGTATTTGTGACATATGATATTCGTCCATATTTTCTAATACCTACATTTGAATTATGCACGATTGGAAATTGGAAATGTGTGTTTTTGCAGGATCCGAGATTTTTTATGTGCTTAGAATTTATATAACATTACGATGAATTAATTACCCAACTTGCCTTGAGCAAGCTTGCCTTTCCACTATCCAAGTAACTGTGGCAAATCCTAGCCCAAGAATAAGCAGAAGCAGAATTCCAGTCAAACTGGTGATGGAAAGCGACCTTGGACCGGCGGACTCTCCGTCATAAATGGAAGTAATCTTCTCCCGCATTAACGTACCCTGAGAACTCTTTATCCATTTCACACCCTGAATCCGATTATTCTGAAAGTCCGCTTTTCTGTGGTAGTCGAACATGCCGTAGGCTAGACTCCACAGCACAATTTGATCAAAGGTTTCGGTGAGTGGTGACCCTTTACGAAACGCCCATACTCCAATAGCTGCACTGTCTGAATCTTTGGATTTTAGAAAGATTGATTGTTCTCGATGAGCAAATAGGGTTGCATTGGCTGTAATTGAGATTTCAGTGCTTGTCCAGTAATCCATGCATGCCGTACGGTCATGGAGAGCTGCTAAAACGACGCACTGGTAAGAAGAATTAACCAATTTCATTTTGGATACCAGCCTTCGACGAATCGGGTCTCGAGAATCCTTGATCGTCTTGTACGCTGCTCCAGCGTAGTTTCTGAAATAAATCGTGTAGTCGGAAAGGCTCAATTCCTCATGTGTACTCGGAACTTCCTCGGGTTCCAGGAAGGTCAGAAATGACACGAGTTTGCAGCGATAGCCCGTGGCAATTATCAAACAGGCAATTATCCAGACATAAATCAAGACACGTAGTCGAATACCTGACCCGTACATCTTCACTGACTGCTCGAAGATAATGCGATATATTAGACCTACGGCCTTATCCCACGTTTTGATCTGACCCTTGGGCTGATCACCTTCTTTCAATTGGAAAATGTAGAATATTGGAATAGTAGCTATTATGCTTAGAAGGAACCAGGCCCAAACGGCCTTGCTCAGCGGCCAAGCAATGGCTTCCCAACTCGTTCTCGCCATTGGCGTTCTTATGATGAAATCTCGAGTGAACCAAGTGAGTGAGGCAGTGGGGTCAACAACGCTATACCTGTCCAATGTTATCACAGTTCCAAATGCCACATCGGCAGTCCGGTCATAAACTTCGCCCAAGGATCCTCTCCAAATCCCTGTCGCATCAACAAAACCCGCTGCTCCGCCATTTTCCGCATAACCAATGTCAAACGTGTAATTGTAGTATTCACTAACGTCCTTTAAACGACGAGGAGCCATTGCCATAATGCAGATTTCCATTACACAAACTCCTGACCTAATTGTTAGGAGCCAAGAGCTCAGTGATACCGTGTTTCGGTTCCGAAGGTTTAAACAAACGACGCACTTTAAAATACCAGTGTGTGACTGTTACAAACCACATAGGTTTACAATATGTACATGTTATGTGGCAGATACAATATAAAATCGTGCATCACGTTTCACGTTGCATGAATCTTCAACTATTGCCCTACAAATACACATTATGTATGTATGTAGCTGTAAGCTTACAATTTACAATCGATGTGTTTCCATTCCAATGCTTTATTTGAAATGCTGGTTTTAGTATGGAACTGAGGCGCTTATACGTTAAGCCGGCGGACGTCTTTAAATTTTAGTCAGGGTTCGTGTAAAGAAAGCTAAGTGTGTCCGAAATGCTGGCTGACGTAACCTAACTTGACATAATTCAATTGTTACTGACGGTAACGTAATCCGTGTCGAGCCGAGCTGTTGTAATCAGATAATGCTTTTCAAATGCATTTGCATAAATTCCGACGCGTTCGCGTACCTCCGTACGCTCAGATCACAGAACACAAAACGTCTGCTTATTGGCTTGGTACTAAACAGTATGCATTTTAATTTAGTGAAAGCCCCTGCAGTGGAACCGAAATACAGGAGATTTTAAAGCTATGTGCTTGCATATTGCATAATAACGGAAATTGAAGTTTGCGTAATGGTAATCTGCATGTAAACGAATACGAATTGACCTTGAAAATCAGATACTGGACTCCACCAAGCCTTTCCTTCGTAACTCGGACCAGGGAAGGACTGAAAACTGCACTCACTTTGAAATGCTTCCCCTTAATTAGGCCAAAACACTTTCGGTTGAATAGTTCCAGTTTTTCATCTGCTCGTTCACAAGTGTTGATCCGAGGTCCTTCCATGGGGATCCCATATTTGAATCGTACATTTTCGGCATATGAACTACCCAGAAACAGCTCAACTTCTGCTGAAGGTCCAATGTAAATGAAATAGTCCTTGTGTAACCTTCCAAGTTTTTGAAGATGGATAAAGTTCGTTGCCTGCATTGCTACAGCGGATTGGGCGGTGTCAATGAAAATACTGATGCAGTTTGGGCTATGACGCAGCGGACCGGAGGAAAGCGGGTTCCGAAAATCCTCTGCATTATAAAGTCTATCAACAAAGGTTGTGGTTGTGCCATTATTACCAAGGTTCTGAAATTTTGAAATATGCAGTGACGGGAATGGAAAGTTAACATAAGCATGGCCGCTTGTCGATATGAAAATTCCAGTTTTGCACAGATTATTGAAATTGGAAGTGTACAAGCTATTTGCTATTTCGTAGAGAGAATAGTCGGTACCACTGATGACTTCAAGCAAATGTAGATTTAAAAACAGTTGAAAAAATCCAATAAAATTCATACTTGTGCCCAACGCCAAGCCAAGTCTATTCGATTCTAAGTTTGAATGGACACAGCTAAATGCATAAGTGCTTCGCCGTACCGAACGATGATAGCCAGCAACGGAACTCCTTAAATCAATCCAACCCAACATACTGCTGATCCTTAATTTGACAGTTTGACGGGTTTGAGGACAGGCATGGATAACAGCAATCATTTTCCTGCCATGTCTTTAGCCCCACAACAATATGCCCCAAAACAATATTGTCCCATATTGACAGCTGGTGTTTCGGAGACCTAACCTAACCTAAATAGACTATTATTGTTGTGGGGCTTATTGTTGTGTGGGACATAATATTGTTGTGGGGCTTATTGCTGTGTGGGACATAGTGTTGTGGGGCTAATGACGTGCTACGGCCATTTTACATAATAAGGATTGGAAAAAAAGCTTATGCGTTATGTACGTAGTACGTAGTAGGTCAGAAGTTATTAGACTGTTATTAGACGTTAGACGCAGCTTAGGTAAATATAAACATGGCCATAATCAAATACGTAATACGACATAAGTACGACAGCTAATCAAAGCCATAACGTTGACGTGTATCTTAAGTACACGTAACGGGAACGCGATTATCATTCGACACTAATTTGTTTGCCCAATTTCACGCCAATCAGAGAAGCAGCCAACTACTTATTTCTGGTTATAGGATAGGTTTGATTTGAGCAAAAGGGTTTGTTGTCTGTATTTCAGCATTTCGGCAAGAAAAATATGAATAAAAGGTATAGTATAAAAAAACCTGCCTTCGGCAGCTCGGGACCAGAAAGGAGCTTACTGAAATGAACCTGAACCCGTAGAGAAATCATATC
>JAQFXY010000804.1:0-16614 GCA_034693865.1 Ceratophysella sigillata | reverse complement strand
ACCCTAAACCTGATTCCTTGACGCTAATTCTAATCAGTTAATGAGTGAACAAATTAATTCCAAGTGATTATACAATCTCATCAATTCCATAAATGGCCAAAATCTGCTAGAACTTGATGGACAACTCAATAAAATTCCCAAAAGTAAATATATTTCCTCCGTCGTTAATATGCAAATGAATTCTTAATTTGATGACTTTTTTATTTTCTTAAGATTTAGCAATCTCAAGTTTCCAGTAACATGAGCACTGAGCACAAGGAGACATAAGCTACTAAGCTACTATCCACCATTCAACTTGAAAATAATGGAATCATAATAACAAGACAAGGAACGAGAACAAGCCCAACAAGATACTTTAGAACAAGGAGGATTGAGTTTGAGGACCAAAAATCTTCATTTGTTTCGAGTCCATGCATTACAGAGCTTGACCACGGCCTGTTCGTCAGCCGAGTCATAAATTAGAGAGTCCGAAGGACGACAGAAACGACAAACGTCTCATTTTTATGATCATACAATCAAGTTTTATTATTATAAGCCGAAGAAGCGTACCTGCGTGGAGGAGTAGTCACTACCATTGATGGTCATGTTGTAGCCCATGGAGTCATTGGGAGCAGGTGACATCATCGGACCAGGAGTCCCACCACCTCCAACCATATTGTAGGGTGAGGCACCTGGAACAGACACAAAATTCAAATCAGACAAAAATCACAAACACGAATACGGTTCAGCAGCAGAATAGAAATTACAGATTTAAACCGTTCTACGAAAAAAATCCCTGCAATAAGTTTAATATTAGAAATTGAATCCAATTACAGTATACCTAATCTAGCCTAAAGCCTAACCTATTTAACTCAACCTGACCTAATTAATATTTACAGTTTGAGGTCAAACGGTAGGTAAGGTAACTTTCCAGGGAAGGTTCATGGGAGCATTTTCACTGGGAATTTACGGACATTCTGCTAAAATGATTACAAGTCAATAGGGCCACGTTTTAGTACCGTGCTAGTATTAGAAAATTTTTGCATGTTATAACCAAATTAGGCTAAACGATCACAGGTTTAATATTTAGTATCAAATATTAAATTTCAATATACCTATCCTAATAAACATGGTATCTTATAGCCATGGTCTACAGCATGATTCAGGGCTGTATATAGAACAGCTGGATATCAAATTGACGTGTCTGCCTAGTTGGTATGGTGTTGAATTGATGTACAATCGACTATGTACGTACAATTGTGCATAATTGCAGGTGCGCCATCCAAAATTATAAAAAAAACTTTAAAAAAGCATTAGCAATTAGCGTATTAAATGCTTATCATAATATTCTCTTTTTTCCCCGGCTTGTTCCAAGTCGTCATCGAAATGTCAGGTTTTGAGTTTGAATTCCAAAGAATATGCAAATGTTAGTGCTACTGGCTAGTGCTACTACAACCTCTCAATCTCAATGTAGTAAATAGCATTAAAAATTCATTCACGTCTCCGCTATAAGCTACATAATATCCAATTGTTTGGCATTGTGTGTGAAAAAAATTGAATCCTTTCAACAGTGAAAAAAAACCGCACTGAATTTAAGACGAAGAAGATTCAACAGTGATTGACATCGCAATTCAACCCTTTCTTAGTATTCCTCTGCACGTCTCCCCACAAGAGACACAAGAGCCCGTATCGACAAGTTTACGAGGCTACTCGTGGTTTGCATGGATTACTAAACTGACGTGTGCAATGAAAAGACCATAATTTTCTATGAGGATACATCGACTCATGTCTTAAATCCAGAAAACGACTGCGAATTCGAATTCTTTGGCCAGATCTCCGCAGAGCTGCTCACAGGCACGGCTCTTTGTGTTATATGGACGGATCGTATTTATATAGGATGTTCGTATTTATATGAGCAGCATTCCTGGCAAATCTTCAATGAACAATTCAATTAAAATTCAGGAAAGATCTACGCATATTATGAAATTGTTGGCCAACTTGCCCGAAGCTGTTCTGTAGAATATATAATATTTGTATAGCAAAGTTCTAAACTGCCGTAAATTCCTGTTCGTCAAACGGAAGATGATTGAACTTCGGGGAAACGTGGTTAAAAAATTTTGTAAAATACTTGTCCAGCTTACGCATAAATACTTTAAATGCGGCAAACATAGCTTCTCAATTCAATGCAATTTTTGTCATATACCATTTGAAGAATTCATAGCTGACATAAATTCCCAACTCGAGAAATATCAAAATTCGGCCAACACGGTTCCCAAATACAAAACACAAGGAAGTTATTAGCTAACTAGTTGCAGCTCCGTCGAAAGCCTGCATTAGCTATCGTAAAATTCTTATGTCAAGTAACTGCAATCTTCAACACATATCGCTAAATTCTTAGCTGGCATAAATTCCGGAACCGGGCCTTGGTGAGACGGAAGGCATGAGCTGGTAAGGTGTCAAGACGGAGCGGAGAACGGTTGTAACAAAAGACAGGGAACCACAGAATAATTGGAACACATGCTGACTACTGCTGACAAGCCATAGCGTCCTTTTCCCAACCCTCGGAAGCCTCCCTCAACCATTACATGCATAAACCAGTAAAGTATACATAAATGCCCTCGTCTTGCCTCTCCCAATGATTGACAGTCTCCATTGGCACCACCAAGAAAGAAACTCTCCGTTCAACGGCACCCCGTGTCAGCTGGGTGGTCCTCAATAATAATCCTGAGCTAAACTCTGATTCCATTCACTAGCCACCTCCTTTCTCTCCCGTTTAAATAAAGATCCTCGTTAAAAAGTTAAACCGTTCGGAACTTACGACGGGGGCTTCTGACAATATCCTTTTAACAACCACTTTATTCACTTCCCAAAATGTTTGTATCCTACTAAGGATTTCTATAACTTTGTCCTGCGGAGCTGTCAGCCCACTTGGCGAAAGCCTAACAAGACAGGAAGGGGACTCCGGACATAAATTTTTATTATTGATCAGCCTCCAACTTTTATGTTCCCTTTTAAAAGCCTTAAGGGTCAATTAACCTCAAGGCAGAGAAATAGATGATGACCCTTTGAGCCCAAGGTTCTGCCTTCGTGTCAAGCCTAGCTTGAAACGTTTCTTTGGTCTACCAACAAATTCACTCCAAAAAGTTCTCCCGTCAAAGTTCCCTCGAAGAAAGGAGATCGGAGATCGGAGAATGGCTTTAGATTGTAATTTTTTGATTTGCAGCGTTACATATTTTTTGATTGATCCTGAGCGGGGTCACTGAAAATAACCCAGGGTTCAAAAGGCTTTCGGTTAAAAAATTCTGAAATTTTGCTTAGTTATGTATTTTTTGACGCTGAACAAAGATCTTATGGGCACCAAAGCCCTAACTCCAGTCCTTGACACCGTACTGGCGAAAAACGGCAATACATGAACCAAGAAGTGGAGAGTTGGCATTGGGGCCAATAAGAACGTTGTTCGTTGTTCAGCGTCAAAAATACATAATACAAATTTTGAGAATTTTTGTAACGGAAACTAACCTCTGACCCAATAGGCCGATCTCCTTTGCCAAATAAAATACTTCAAGCAAACCTAACTAAGAAAGATAATAAGAAATTCAACCCACAGATATCTAACCTAGCCTAACCTAACTCAGCGTAAGCTGGCCAAATTTTTAAAGTAAATAAATATTTTCGCAGGGAAGTTTTTCGTGGTGTCCTTTGCGTCAAACTGAAGCTACGGAAAAGTTCTGAGCTTATTTGACAAAGACAAACAAAAGGAATCTGTGTAAACTGGAAATCAATTGAGAGCAGAAAAGAGACAGGGAGAGAAAGAGAGTAACAAAAATATTTGTAAATGCCTACCTCCAAAATCTTCGACCTTCCTGATTCTTGAACGGAATTTCGGTCCTGTGTGTGTAAAAAAATATAATAATATAATTTCAGACTCAATGTTCTTTGTGTTTGTACTAATTTTCTGAACAGGCAAAAAAATGTAGTAAAATTATTAGAAACCTTCCCTTTAAATATTAATACTGCTGCCCCAAGGAATTTCATCGGGAACAACAGATGGTAAACATGAAAATTATGTATATGAAGTAATCACTATGAGAATTTCAACAGGTTTCCTTGTGTAAAAAAAAGTAATCCCTGGCAGCCTCCCGTTACTCCACACTCATAATAACAATTAATTTAAATTCAACCAAGGAGAAGAAAAAAACGAACTCCGTCGTCATAAAAGTCGTGTTTGATGGGGTTGAGCCCATATAGGAATTCATGGGCTGCCAAAAAGTGAGAATTCCAATGCGGGATTGGAATGTACCTACTTCGTATTTTTTTTATAAACTCCCGAGTCGAACACGTACAAGTACATTACGTATGCGGACAACAATAGAATGATGCCTCGAAGATCATTTGAGAAGATAAATTGGGAGATGCATAGGGAAAAGGGAATGGAATGAGAGATGCTTCAACAATCCAATGCCTGGAGTAGCCAACATGAAAAAAACCTGCCTGGAACTTGCTACGGAAACTCATGATCATCGGTGCAGTGCCTGTTTTCAGGGCCGGTTTAAGGGATTCTGAGACTATTACAATAATGCTATGAGCTGATTCAAATTTTAATTTTAATGTCCAAAAATCAAGAAATTTTTTGCCTTTTTGAATCTAAAATTTGTATTGTATTTTTTTAAGATACATGTTTATACGACCAACCTGACGATATTTTCGGCTTAACTTAACTTCACACTGGGTAATTAAATAAATGACAATATGTTTAACCTAGCCCTAACTCAAAATTCAAAGAAATACAGAAAAACTTTATTTAAACTTGTCGTATTCCTCAGCCCGTGATGTTCTGATTTATTAAACGCCACGAATAAATTTCAAAAAGCAAGAATCATACCGAAAGAAAAATTACAAAAACTCTAAAAAAATCCGATATCTGGTATTTGATACAAATTCTCCAGGAGAGCCGCCTAGTTTGATCTGTACCCTTAGACCGGCCCTGACCTCTGCCATAGCTCAAGCTCCCAAGAAACCCCAAAAAAATCTTTGACAAGAACAAGAATGGGTTTGTGGTTACATTATTACGTTACAACAATGTTGTTCCTTGTAAGTAACAATCCTTCTCTCCCACTTGTTTCAAATGGACATTTTGGTAAATGGGTCACTCATGAGGAAAATGGAGACATGCAGGCTGGGCAGGCCAGATCCCAAGTATTTTTTTTGTATTGTCTCAGTTTTAAAGTTTTAAGGGAAGTACCCTTTGGAATTTGAGATTGAGAAAGTGAGCAGAATCCACTTTATTTCTTTTTGTGGAGAAGTTGGAAGAGAAAAGTTTCCATTAGAAATAAACTATTCGGCCTGACACCTGTCATATATCTTTTTTTCCACACATTTCCCTATCTTCCTTTTCGGCAACAGTTTAAAAGTTTAATATCATGTCATGGAATCAGACGGAAGGAGAAAGGGAAGAGACGAGTGCTACAACAACACATTTCTCAATTTGAAACAGGCTCGTGGGATTAATTTCTCAAATGGAAAACGGACCACGAGAGAATTCATCATAGAGAAGACTTTCATTTTCATACCATGTACTATGTACTCAAGGCTAGGCTCAGCCTATGTGTGAACCTCTACTTTCACACATTCGGATCAGCCTCAGCGTATATAGACAGAGAGTCCCCGGGTTTCCGCGAGTCCTGGTCTGGGTTTTTGCATCAGAAGGACCGGATGGGTTGGCAATGTCCGTCTGTCAGTCGTTTTTAATATGTTAATTCATTTGTAATGATCCTAGCAGTGTGGATCAAAGCGAATGGGGCAGTGGCTGGGCGCGATGAAACATTCTGTATGGTTTTACGGGCAGCCGATATGTAGCATTCAATGGTCAGTTCAGTTAGCGCTTTTGGAAATTTGAATGTGCCATGTGCTGGTCATTTGCACCTCAACCTACAATCATTAGCCATGTGTTGTAAGGCTTTCGTAAATTCAAATCTGGCACGCTAGATTCCTTAATCTATGTTCATCATGTTCAGAAACTCTTATTAAAAGCAGCTATAAAAATGAATTTGGCAAATACGGGAACCTTTAAACGAATCTAAAATTATGAAATTCAAAATCTAATTTTACATTCCATATTTCTTCAGAATGTCATGAAATATTTCTGGTTCTGAGCGACCGTAGGCAGAGTTTTTGGCCTGAAAAGTCTTCAACAAATTTCTCGACTCGACTCCTCCGCATTTCTCATTTACTGAGGACAGGGAGCTGGGATAGGAGAAGACGACGAGAGTCAGAAGAGTCACATCTGTCTCAACATCATGGCACTGGGTCCTCGTTCCTCCGTAATGGTAAAATATATCTCGATGGAGAGAGAGAGCGGACCCCAAAAAATACTTGGAGCTAGGCTAGGCTAAAGGCTATACGGCTCGGAAACACAAAGTTTCGGGATCTTAGGGTTTGGGGATCTTTCCTGCCTACATAGTTACATCTGGCAGGTTAGGCACTATGTCGTAGTGGGAAATAGCCAAAAATACTCGTAAACCATGTCAAAGTATTTAGCAAACTAATAGATTCCCATCCATCTGCATTATGTTTTTGACAATATATCACGTTCCGTACTTCCATGAAAATCTACTTAAATAGTCGTATATCTTAAATCTAAATTTCGCAATATTAGGTAATGTCCATAGTTGTTAGCTCAATGCACGATATTGGCAATAGCAAAGATATAAAACTGCTTGCATATTTTAGTTTGGTACATCCGTCTAGCAATGCACAAGGTATGTAAATATACAAATATATATTGCAAACTACATTGATCTACACTACGAGTAAGCCAGCCAATACAAATGCTAGCATTATGCTGTCATTTCCAATTAAATTCACGAGCATGTGAGACTGCAATATGACAAGTAAACGCTGTGCGTAGTGTAGCTTTGTACATATTTTTGGCAATGATCTAAATGTTAATCCTAAACTGCAGAATTGACAAACGAAACCTTCGCCACGAGTCTCCATGAACTTGAACTTCTTCAAAAAATCTGACAGGCTAAGCTAATGTTTCTGACTGACGAGGACGTTAAACCGTGACAAGAGCATGGGCCCTGCTGCTTGCTGCTGCCAGAGCACTTTCCACTCCGAATCAGCCGAGGCTCTCAGTGTTCTGGAATTGAAGACGACGACACGATAATATCATGTCTCTGTTGTTCAACTCTAGGGAGCTCCCTTCAACTTCAACAGCCCATACATTCAGACAGAGCCTTCCCGAACCCAGTTGGGATAGAGCGGTTGGAAAATAAGATACAGGGAAAAAAGAGAAGGGAGCCTAGCCAAAGAGGAGCAGAATGGATGCGAAGTTCCATTGCCTCCATTTTCTCATCTCATTCATTCCATCATCATGGAACTGAAAAAGAAAGGAAAGTTGGAGAAAGGAGCGAACAGGAAAGTAAAAAAAAATCCTTTTTGCATTGCAATGCAATTGTAAGGAGAAAGGAGACGAGTGTTTTTTTTTTGCCGACCGACCGACCAAAAAGGAAGAGTTTTTGCAAGGAAAAAGTCTGGAAGAGAATTTTCGGCCTGTTTTCCCTTCTTATTCCAGTTTAGGCCAGAAGGGGCTTATTCCATGACATAGGCGGTCGGGCTGTTACGCTTTGTATAACAATGTGTTCTGTATGGATGATTTGGATTAATTGAAGTTTCTGAATTTATTTTGAATAAATGGCACAATGTGTCTTGTCAAAATATAAACAGTCTAACATAGAAAATGTTCAGTGTTTTAAAAAAGTGTACCTTTAGGCGCGGGCATGTTTGAACCATGGATACTGTGAGCTTCAGTAGGAATAATTAAGCTCCCTGATAGCTAGAAATTGGCTTATTTTGTTGGTCACACCATCGAGATGAAATTCAGACCCTGACAGGACGAAACTTAAATAATTTGTAGGAAGATAACATCAAAGTGACGGATTTTTACACGGATATGGCATCAATTTTTATAGCGTCATATTCAAATACTGTCGAATTTACTGGCCTACTGAAAAAATTACGTCGCCAAATCAGACTCTACCAAAATGCTTCAGGCTTAGGTGGAAAATTGAAACTTGTTCAAAAATATAGACGAACCTTAAGACTAACCAAAAATTCCTAACCACTAATATAGGATATGTTATGTTTTCATTAATTGTTCTGCCTGAGCTGCCGTAGTTTGTATTTTCGGGGGTGTGAGTGGAAGTAGTTGGTAGAGGAAGCCTGGTCTTGGGGAGGGAGAGATGTATTCTGGAGAATAGAGTTAATATATCACGAGGCTCTAACGTTGTCTATGACAGAGTGAATGGGTCTTGCGGGCCTTCCAAAAACTCACTCCGAAAAAAAAAGAAACTCTCTTCAGAGATGAGAAAATCGAGGGGGCTTCAGAACAGAGACTTTTTTTCTCCCTTTTCGTCGTCTTCCCCTTCCATTGAACGTCTCTACAAATTATCTCTTTTTCTTCTAGGGGCTTCCTACCAACCTCGGAACAAGTCCAAGAATTTGACACGGAGGTGAAATTCCTATGGACAGATCCGCCTGGACCCCTTCAAGGGGTTTGGAACAACCAGCCACCTAGAGCCGTGCACTCAGGAGCGGGCTCGAGAAAACTCGGCTCCATTGCTCCGGCCTGCTTTCTCCTCGCATAAAATATGGGGAGAGTTATGAATGGGCATTAGGCAGCCGAGAGACACCCTTCTCAGCCCACGTGTTTCTTAAAAAATGGGTTTTTAAAAGTAAAAGGAACTCGGGCGGGCTGCTCTATAAAAATCTTCCCTCTACTTAACCTTGGACATAAAGAAATGAGAGATGGGTCCAGATATGGCCTATCTTTCTGAAAGCTCAACTCGATTTTTATTATTTTCCTCTACGAAAAAAAACACATTCTCAACTTAAAAGTTTTGGAAGAGCAAGTTTGAAGGTATCTAGCGCGTGATATAGCCTAGAGCTACAATTTTTCTGTACGATTTCCCTGACTGACTCCTTGCCTCCTGCAAAAAGTTTGTGCAGGTATGCCAGGAGTGTCCATGCCCTATCTTCCAACCACATAAATACTTTTCTTCCTAATTCTTTTTACGCCAAGCCAAGACTCCAGGACTAAAACTTGAGGTTATTTTTTGGGGAAGCCGGGCAGAGGGAAAAAAACAAATCGTGAAAACTAAACTTTGAGCGTTTGTTCCTCTAAGACTGTGTACGACTACGACGAAGTACAATAATATTAAGTTTCGTCTTCATCTCTCTTCACCCAAAACTTTTTATTTAAAAAAAAAAGTTTGCTTCTTCCTTTCCACATTGTATACACATACTTTGTTCTTGTTCTCAAAACCCAAAGAACTTGGGCCAGGCCGAGCCAAACCAGGGCCAAAAGCAAGTCTAGTCAGAGGCAGTGCTGGTTCTAGGAAGTTTTCCTGAGCCGGCTAAAATCTGCGAAATGCAGAAAAGCCAAAATATTACCTCGAAAGATTTTTCTCGGGAATTTTTTAAACTTTAAATTCTTGTCAGGTTACTTTGAGATAAGTTAGGTTAGGTTGGTCTATCGTCTCATTAGATTGAATTGTTCAAAATAAATTCAGGTTAGGTTCAGCGAAAATTGACCAAAAATATTTTATTTGTATTGTACTTCTTTGGGGGAACATTTTTGCATGTATTTTTTTCGTAGCGCCACGGAAACCACAGGTCGGCCGACGCCATGTTGGTCTATTCCTAGAACCGCCACTGAGTCTATTGAGGGAAAGAGCTGGAGAAGGAAGAAAATAGTTTTGATAAACTTTTTGTAAAACAATCATAATTCATCCCTTACTTAACTAATATACTCTTGTCTTAACTCTTTTCTTGTCTTAATGTAATAAAATTTAATAACTATGGATGGATGGGAGATACTACTTTTGGGGAAAAGCCCGCTTCTCTCATTTCTCATTCACTTTGGAGGGAAATTGACGCTAAGCTTATCTTCAAGTTTGACTATTACTCTTGGGCTGGGTCCGAACTTTTTCTCCCTTCTGTCTTACTTTACTATCTACAATCCGCTTACGCAGATCTATTCAAAACCCAGTCGTCACTACCGGAATCTTCCTCCTAAGAAATTATACAAGCTACTCACTCCATAGGCACAATTTTATACGGAAACCAGAACACAATCGGAAACTTTTTCGCCTGGCGCTTCAAAATATTGAAAATCATCGCTGTTGCAGCTAAAATATTCACAAAATTTAAAAACATATTTATGCCTACTTTAAATAACTGAATCATGTAGGTAACCCATCATATTGCTACACATATATTTTATATTAAAAATTGTATACAAATCTAGGATTACAAATATTGATTGAAATGGGAATTGGAACTGTGTACTCACCGGCAGCTTTCTTGGCCGCATAGAGATTAGCTTCTTCTTGAGCCTTCCCAATATTCTTCTTATACCTAATCCTTTTATTGCCAAACCAATTGGATACCTGCAAGCCAAAAAAAGAGAGAAAAATACAATTCAATTCAATCATGAAACTTGCAAACTCACGTACGTATTTGGTATAGGTACTTGATTAAAAATGTATCATGCTCTTCCCTTGCTTGAGAACATTGAGTGGGCATTGAGCATTCAACACAACTCTTTCTCACAGTTTGTCCTCTTTTTAGCCTCTTTCTGCATTTTTTTATTCATTCATTGAATTAGCTCTTCTAAACTTCCACCAAAGCCCAAAGCAGAGAGACAACCTCGGTCTACAGGACAGCTACGACGGTTACACAACCTTTCGTAGCGTAAAAATTCATTGAACAAATATTCGAATTTACTTAGTTTAAGTTAAATATTCATTTTGCAAGCTGTGTAAATTATAATCAATAAATACATCACATTTTTAATTCATCTTTTGGCATTTCAAGTTTACAACTTTTAATTAATTTGATTTTTAGGTTTACCCAGGGTGTGAGTTACTGTAAAACTAATCTTTCCGTGTAGCCAACTATGTATGAATCAGGTTTTTGAACTTCCGTACTATGAACTATGAATTGCTGTCCCTTCTGAACCCGTCGACACATGAATTTGGCTGACATTGAATTGTCGGAGTAGGAATTGGGTACACGAAGCCCTGTCACAATTCCGACTTGTCGTGGAACCCTGGAGAGTGTAAGTCTGGGGTTCTGTACTTAAACTCAGTGAACCGAGGAGCTTATTAGATAGCCGAGCCTAACATTACATCAGAATAACAAAGTGAAGTCGGAGGACCAGAGAGTTTGTTTGAAACAAGCTAGCTCAACTAATGGGTTCATCTTCATGAAAAATTGAGTGAGTGTCCACTAAGGCATGGCAGAAGTCTTCAACTTGACAATGTCCTCGTCATTCCCCACTCCCTCAGCCTTACCAAAAGCCTAATGAGATTTGAAGCAAGGGACTGCTCCTCGGCTTTACACACAAAATGAGAATTCGGATTCAAATCTGCAAGCCTAAAACCACTCGGGCCCAACTTGCGCCATTTCATTATACACGCACGGCTAGGTTAGAAATTAATACAATACTTGATTTGGGATTTTGCATATGACGTCACTCCGAGAAATCAAGATTATAGATTAATTGTAATCGATCACCCTAGGGCAGACTATTACAGATTACTAATTTGTAATCATACTGCAATTGACTACAGCAATTGTCATGTATAATCGGTATGAACTTTTAGATTTATTACTAAGATTACAGATTACACAACAAGCAAATGCACGTAATACTATTTTCTGCAGTTACAAGTAATCAGTAATATGGATTACATTAATCAAGGATACAAGTAATCATTAATATGGATTTCATTAATCAAGGATACAAGTAATCAGTAATCAGGATTAATTTAATCAAGAATATAAGTAATAATTAATCAGGATTACATACAAGAATACAAGAATTCAGGAATATATTATTACTGGTTTAATCCATTAGGCAATCGTAATCGATATCGTAATCTAACATTTCTAAACGATTAATCTTGTAATCTGTCTGTAATCGAATACAATTTCCACGCAATCTTGACATCTCTGAGTCACCGTCCCTTGATCATGAGCTCAATAATTCATTTCTTTTATGCAAATAAATTCAGAGACCGTAATAAATAAAGCCGTAGGTGCACATCGCACAGCTACTCCAAGACATAATGGATGAAATTAGTCGAATTTTGAGTGAGAAGGAAGTAGTGCAGAAATGAAGAGCCGATGCGTGGAAAAATGTCATATTTCTTCCTACACTTGCCCAAGTAACTGCCTGTAGTGAGCCATTAGGATGACAAGGTGGAACTGGGTTGTAAATTAAATTAACAGTGAAAATCCCAACAGTCAATAGTCGTAGTAATAACAATACTATTAGAAACGATGAGGCTCCTTCTTCCCATTCTTCCCTCAATTCAATTAAATACTTTCCACACAACCTCCAATACTTAATAGTCTATTATCCTAATACTCGGATTTTTTTGGACCTTTTATGGCAGTCGTTGTAAACATTTATGAGTCGATAAAGTCTTTCGTTAAGCTTTCCCAGGTCTCATAAACAATTGAGTCAGGGAAGTGAGCATGAAAGCCTTATAGTCCAACTTTTAAAAGTAGTTTTGATTTTTCAGCCTTCAATCTTTGCCTGCCTTCCACCGTTCTAGGTTAATTCAGCCCAGTAAATTGGTCCCTGTGCCTTGTACTGGTGTAATTTTGCTACGTTAATTACATTTCAGTGTTTCCCGAAAGCCTGAATTATTAAAAGTACGGTACAGTCAATATATAACCGGTGGTTATAGAACGCTGTGCGCTGTGCGTTTTAACAAACCTAACACAACCTTATGTATGTATAAATACACTGCAGCTTACATTAAGTAAGAATTACTGAGCCTAACAAAAAATCTTGTGACCAGTTGACTACGCAGCGCAATTCACGGAGACGAATTGACGGGGCTTAAATGATGTCGGACGCCTCTGACCCGTCATCCAACAATAAACAATAATCATACTGGTCACCCAGCTAAAATACCACACACGTGGAGTCAGAGATGAAATAAATAAGAATTAAATTAGGCAATTAGAATGCATTGTTCGGACCTAAGCCGTAGTAAACTAGCCTAGCCTAAACTCCCGTCATATACCCACTTTTCCTACTTTACAGCGTTCTATACCAATTGTTTATGACCAATTTTTTTTCGCTTTGCACTTACACCTCGATTTTTCATTTCATATTCGTAGCTTGGCTGGGTAGGTAATTGTTAGTAGCTCGTAAAGTATAAAAATCAACTATGGCATCGCGCCCCTCTTCAGCTCAGACTTGTTTTTTTACGAGTGCTTCGGCAGAGTTTACACCTAGTGACATTCCTTCCTAATATTCCTTCCTAATTTCACAACAAATGGATTTTGTCCAAATCAAGCTTAGGATTTGGCAGGTGGCAGTGGTCAAGGGTCATAGCTTACAGGGTGTAAATGCGGTTACAAGTGTTCGGAATACGAAAATTATTCAATGAGATTTACTGAATTCCAAGCAGGAATCATAATAAATAATTTTTATAATTTACCATACACTGCATGTATGTGCCAAGAGTAAACCTAAGTATCTACTAAATTCAAGGCATATCTACTTCAAATCATCACTCAAAGCCCAGATTGACACAGTATTAACAGCATACAATAAGCCAAGCAATCGGCACAGTA
The DNA here is from genome assembly GCA_034693865.1 of Ceratophysella sigillata. Classification (NCBI taxonomy): domain Eukaryota; kingdom Metazoa; phylum Arthropoda; class Collembola; order Poduromorpha; family Hypogastruridae; genus Ceratophysella; species Ceratophysella sigillata. Next base: position 2,976 of record JAQFXY010000804.1, on the reverse strand, counting down.
TACCGTGAAATATTCGTTTGCAGTTCTGGATCGGATTAGCCGTGGATCGTTCGTGACCGGTGACTTTATACCGAATTTTTATTACCGACTGGCATTTTTATCGAATTTTTTTTACCGAATGGCATTTTTATCGACAGGTATTTTTCATCGAATGACAATTTGACCGAATGCCAAAATTAATATACAAACAACAATTATTTCAATTTCAAATAAGATTTATTCTTTTCCGTTTCAACTTACTAATAATCTACAAGTACTGGATCTGTCGTGTGACTAAACATAGTCAGTAAATAAAAAGAATGTTAACACACGCTGATCTCCCAGCCGTCGGACTCACATAAAAATAATATGCAGTCTAATATCTACGAATCTATAATTTGTACAGTGTAATTATAAAGTTACGAAATATGATTTATGGTCCTAACTTCAGTTAAAATTATACTAAAAAACAAGGTAAAAAGTTGATTACGTTAAGAATATAAGAGAACAAGAAACCAACAACAAATATATTAACAGCCAAAAAGTGAAATGAAGTATAAGCTGCCATTTGTTTCGGCTAACTGCTTGCCTTGGTATTTGGAACACGAGTAATTGTATCTTCCATTTTGAATTAAAATGAAATCCGAACAGTTGTATCTTCCATTTCGAATTAAAATGAAATCCGAACAGCCTTAGAAGGAAGGTTGTTTCCAATACTTACAGAATCACTACTGATTGAGTAAGACAGACTTAGAACGGTAGAAGGAAATGATAAAGAGCGATGCCCTATGCTAATGTGCACTAAGGCATGTAATGATAAGAATATCAAGATTAAACTCACGTTCTGGATACATATTTACTTAAAAATTCGGTCAAACACACGTCGGTAAAAATGTACATTCGGTAATATGAACATTCGGTAAACACGCATCGGTAATGTTGTCATTCGGTAAAAGTGAATTCGATAAAGTCACCTACAATCGGATCGTTACCGCTGACGAATAGTCTGCATCGATTTATTGCAGAAAACCATTTTATGAAGGTCAAAGTTGCACTCTATGTGAAATTGGGAGCAAATGACTTACTTGAGAGACAGTGATGCTACATTTTCGTGCCAACTCCTCTTTGGCTTCTTCTGAAGGATAGGGATTACTCAGGTGGGAGTAGAAATACTCATTAAGGATCTCTGACGCTTGTTTGCTGAAGTTCCTTCGCTTTCTCCTGCAAAAAATAAAAACATTTTGCATTAAGAACAAGTGGAAGACGCTTATTTTAATACAATCAATACAGAGATACACAAAATACATCATACAGTGGGTCCCCATTGAGCCACCAGGCCACAATAAGTAGTGCGGAGAAAGTACCTAACCCACTGAGACTTTTTTCATTAAATTCAAATAGTAACCCACGAGTCATTGCAACGCACTAAACCAAGAATATAATATCGACTCATTTAACCGAATTTCATACATGAATATTTGAGCCACCACACAAAGCCTCAATAAATAGTCCGGAGAAAGTAATCCACTGATCTTAAGACCTGCAATATATTCCACTAGCAATCTATTAGTCAGTGCAAAGCACTAAGCTTGAGATATGATCGTGGGGAAATTGACCTTTGCAGAACTAATAAGCTCGTTAATACATTTGCTACAGGTTAGTAGCCGGCTGAGTTTAACTAATTTCTTTCCGGTTCCATTTCTATGAGAAACGCTGTTTCACCTTGAATCAAATCAAATCAAATCAAATATTTATTTCGGTGACTTTGTAGTATAATACGAATTTATACGAATTGTTGGGTTGTTTACCAAACTTCAAAACTTGCTGCATACTTAGATAGAGCATGTAGGACACTGGTTATACTGTAGGATTAGAAGGAGACTCAGTCGGCTATCAGCAGCCGAGCCTTTCTTCTGGCCGGGAGTAACCACATCCCATCGAACAATCCACAACAGATTAAGAAAATGTCTCGTCTCTGGCGGCATTATGGTCCATTATTAACATCATGGAATGTCTTTATTGCAACCCATTCTCATTTTCCCCATCTCTAACTATGTACTTCAAACTCAGTAACCCAAAGGAGAGCCTCAAAGAAAAAACTTAAAATCCTATAAGAGAAAAATACTCGGCTGCAGCCAGAATGCGAAGGTCCAGTTGGGAACAGAAAAAAGTCTGATAATAGTAAAACTCATAATAATACAACGTTAAACTTGGTACGACTTCCACATTACATTACATTACAATCATCACTTCACATTGTTAGGTTAGATTACCTATTTGGCTAGTCTTGGGGAGGCTGCGGGGAAAGGCTAGAGGAACGATAGTGCTCCAGGAAAACACAAAAGAAAGTCGACAACAGTTCCCCCGTCGTCATCAACCATTTACACAATACATTCTCGCATTCCACCAAAGGCCTTTACCTTCCACTAAGGCTCTCTCTCTGCATTTCAGCCGATTAGAGAGAAAGTTTCATTTCCTTTACAACTTTTTCTCTTTCAACAAAAATATCAGGAACTGAATGAAAAGGAGAAAAAGTAATTTAAAAGCTTTTCCTATCTTGATTTCCCTACGCTTTTACTCCTGCTAACTAACTTTTGTTCTTCTGACGCCTCCAACAGCTCTCAAGATTCCAGGATACTTTATTTACAAAGAATTTCCTTCCACTTCTGCTTGTAAATACAGTTTCTTGAGTCGGTTCGAAAAGAAATTATCTATATATCAGGCGATTCAAAAAAGTTCTCTTTGAAATGCTATCGAAGAAGTTCCCTGCAAAAATTTTCCTGCCAAAAAATTCCCAGGAACGAATGTTTTTATTAGAAATTCAGTTCATTGCCACGATATCTAACCTAGCTTAAGATAAACTCAGCCTACACTTTGAGGTCAAAGGGTAGAAACCCTGAACTCTCAATTTTTACAGCACTCATTATAGTTGACATGAATTGAAATTTCTTGGAAATTCCGCTGTTTCAAAAACTTTGTAATTTAAAAGGACAATTC
>JAQFXY010000803.1:0-16635 GCA_034693865.1 Ceratophysella sigillata | reverse complement strand
TGAACTCTAGTAACAAACGTACATTAGATAGCGAACACCCGTTGTTTCAGGCCGGCCATTTTCTTGAACTGGCTCGAGTAGGGATAATACAGAACAATGAAACTTATCGACATCCACGCATTGTCTTTTAATCAACTAACCTACAGCAGACTTTACTTTAGTTCTGTCGGTCAAAACATTAATCTTGCATCTTTATTTTTAACGTCGGTGGGTAATTGGCAAAAAAAGAAAAAATATAAAATATAAATATAAAAATCAAAAAAAAAAATATTCCACCAAATCTCCGATTCAGGTAGTAGTGGTTAATACTTAAAGCGAGGCGCTGTATAGTCCTTTCTACAACTATATGTATAAGGTTTGTTTGTATATGGCATTTCAACGATATTCGTATTACACCGTGAATGAAACACAGGTTCACCTTACAAACAATAATAGAAAATCACGCAAGAAATATGGAATTTATAAATACTAAATCAACTGGTAACAAATACTCACATGATGCTTGATGATGGGTTGTGATGAGGAAAAGAGCAACGAAATATGTCAAGCCTAGTTTGGTTCTCCAAAAGGCAGTTGACGTAGAAGTCATCGTAAAATCCAGTGGGTGCCCCATAACTTCGGAATATTTGAGCAATCTAGTACATTGAGAACTCGACTGATTATTGATGGTTAGGAACAGGGTCCGAATCTATGTGGAAAGAAACAACGCATTTGCAAATTAAGTCATGCTCATCTATTATTCTAGCGTGTATTCCCGATATTCTACAAGGGTCCTCACTAAAGATATTCCTATGTATATTTGTTGAATTGTTTTGTCAGCAATTTTAGACATCAGGCGTTTCTAGTTCCATTTGTATGGAATACGTGATAAATGTATACATATCTTTCAAATACACTTAAATTCGTAGTTCATTTGTATTACTTAAGTAGAAAGCTAACTCCGACTCTCTATTCGACCCAGAAACAGGTTGGTGGCGGTGGACAGGCTTTAAAACTATAAAAGAACAAAAACACGAGCCAAGACAATTGAATGGACGGATTTGGAAGTGCTTGTCAAGTTCATGTGATTTCAATGTCGGTACTCCATGTAGACGGTAAACGGTATTTTTATTGCAGGCTAAACCGTCTCATTCCTCGGCATGAACCTGACCTAGCCTGTCTTGGTTTGAAGGACCTCACAGATGACCAAACTATGCCAGGCAGACACTAAATTATTGTAAAAGGGCTAAATTCCGGATACATGACATCCACTCACTCACATTTGGTATTGCAAATCCAAACTGCAACTGCACTATTGACTATGAGATGACTAAGACTAAGTACATTACATAGTCCACTGAACTTAACACAGCAAAATAGCATGTGTAAATTACAAATTGACAGTTACGAAACAACAACAAAATCCTGTTTAGTAAATACCAAATGCAAATGTGAAAAGCTCTAGGCGCTAAACCGGAGTTCGGAGCACAGACATAACAAATCACAAGCCACCACAAACACGGTTTTCCCAGGACACGACACGACACACGACAAATGTGAGCCGGTCCACTCTGCTGACACCTTGAGCCTGGGGAGGACTGCTGACTGAGCTTGGTCACCAAGTGAGTGGCGAGGGTGAAAGTGCCCCTCCCAACAACCCGGTCTAAGTTTCCAGCGGGAAGTCCTTCTGACCTGATACTTACAACAGCGGGTTAGGCGAGAAGTGGTTAGTGGTGGGAGGAATGCGTGCTCGAGTGTCTTTGTTGGTGCGGTAGGCGTAGGGACGGTGGAGGTCGGTCTGACTGGCGGCGACTGGTCCTTGCGCTTCCGATCCGCACCTCCATGAGCTGTCTCAGTTCACACAGTAAGTGTGGAGCCTGTAGCCAGGCAGACTCTCGCTCTGCTATGCTGGGCCTCCTGCAATGTCTTCAATTGGACTCTCTCACTGGATTCCCTGCTCCAGCAGGAGCCGAGTCTGGGCCAAGCAGTAGTGGAAGCTCCAAGTAGATAGTGTGCGTGCGTAGAGGCAGGAGCAGCCTAGCTAGCCGAGGGGACGAGGCAGGGCCAGGGCAGCAGGAGAGAGCAGGCAGTAGCGGAAGCCCAAGCCCAAACCTCAAAACCCTGAACTCTGTTCCTGACTGCAGCATAGGAGCAGCAGGAAAGTTGGCCAGCAACAAAGCCCTTCTTTCCTTCAACCCACGCCACTTACTCCGCCTCGCTCTACGCCACTTCCTTCCTTCTCCCGTCCGTCTTCCCTAAATCCTGAGTACGCGGACGACGTCAGCCAAACCAAGCTCTATCTACGTCTATATCTACTCGTCGGCTTTCCTCATTTTCCCTTCCTCTACGATTATACGAACAAACTTAAGATTGAGGCTTCATATGCTAGCATACAACATGGCATTTCATAATTACGACCTTCAGCTAACCATCCTTTAATTATTCACAATTCCCATCTCACACAAATAATACATAATTCCAGAGTTTTGGAACCTAAATGAAAACGAGTGTTGAGAAGTTCCTATGCAAATGCAAGGAGTAAATGCAGGCACTTTGTGTTTAATCGCTTCTGAGCTTTTTACTACATAAATATAAACTTATGCTCCCAGTAATTCCTAAAACCTAATTCGGCCTCATGCTTGACCGGCTCGGTTATTCTACAAAATCATTGTGGTCAAATGAATGATGCACGATTGTAATTCAAAGCATATCGTACTTATATGTAGTTTTTAATTTATATATTTTTTGTCATCGTAAATAGTACAGGGGAAACTAATGCATACATAGGTACAGTAGCAGTTACGTTACTCTACACGTATTGTACATTCTACGTTGTACGAGGTAAATACCATTAGTCGGGTGTCGGGTATTGTTATGTTATGTTAATCTTCAAAAAAATTAGTTTGTAATTATTTAGTTGAGAGCAGAAAATGTATTAGGTTAAAATTGTATTAGATTAAGTGTTTCAATTAGGGCAGGTGTGTGGGACGATTTGGAAATCAGTGAGTGCTACATTATGATGCATATGTTTACTATACCTACATAGTAGCATAATATGTCATTTAGTTTTAAGTGATTATGTTTGTTGAAATTGAATGGACACTGAAATAAACATTATTGAAATTGAAATTGCCGGGGATAGTGGAAGAGTCCCTGTCATTACGTTCAGCTCAATAGCGTTTTTTTGATTTTCGATAGGAGCTGCAGCTGCACTTCAAACTGCAACGCAACTGAAACGTACAACTTCAATATTACAATTGACTGACTGTGGCTGTAACTAGAGTGTGCTGAGTGCTGACTGATGTTGCATAATGTTCTCTAATATTAGACCAGAAGGGTCTTATGGGATGGTCCTGTCTGTCTCTGTATGTGACATTTTATAGATCCAGAGCCAGCTGTATATATGGTCGGGTGGAGTTCGCAGCGGTCACGCTTTTTACTAGACGCGCTTATTAGCATGCATCAGAGGTAAGAGGTGCGTCGTAAACGTTTATCTCATGTGCAGCCGGTTCAGGAGCTCAGGAGACGCCCGATGAAGCAGTTCAGCCGAGCCATATGAACACTTTGCTGCCAATTATTCTATGTAGCTTACATTGCGCGACAGCCAAGCCTGGAGTTATTGCTATTCCAGTTACTTTAGCATATAAATAGCTTTTTAATCTTGAAATCAACTGAACACATAGAGTCGTGACGTTTTAGACGCCATTGTTGTATCTATGTAGGATGTCAAAGATGATGAAAATCACAAAAATACGAACATTTTGGTATAAATTGGCATTACAATATAAAAATTCAAATGACTTTTGAGCTTTTCTTTAAAAAAAAAATATTTGCTTATTCCCCTGCCAGAGACAAGCCCTTAAATAACCCCCTTGTGAAAAAATGAAAAATATTTATTCGTAATTTGCAATTAGAAAGGCATTTATAAATTCAAATGGGTTTTTAACTGATATTCTGTAAGTTAATGTTTGTTTCCACTTGATTTTATTTTTTATTTTAAAATAGTAGTGGTAGCACGTGGCTGCTGTTCATATGCATATCAATATATATATATATCAATAATTTACTTAATTGAAAACTTTGCTTTTTAAATTTGGCTGTAATTTTTAAAGCGCTTAAAGAAAATAAATAAGGAAGAAAGAAAAAACAGCAGAACACGTACAATAACTTTTGCTTTTAAAATCTTTAATTTTTGAAAATCAGAACTTACAATGAGTTTTTTCTTCGATATATGAACAAGGACAAACTAAGAACTACTAACAAGATCGGACCTTGATAGGCGTCGAACTAGAAAATATCACAATAGATAGCATGTAAAAATTTGAAGCAATTCTAAAAACTCTATTTTGAGGTATAGGCTCAAGATCGGATTTTAGAATTTGGCTTTGAACTAGGAAAGGGAAAAATCCAAATTTAAATTGCAATATAATTAAGACATATTGGGAACTTTTATCGGGCCATTTTTCTCTATATTAAAGATTATTGCCTATATATGTATGTAGTAAGTAGGCTTCCCTTCTAGTAGTCCCGAGCTGCCGTCAGGCAGGTGATTTTAAGTGAAGATGCACTGGGAACAGATGTAGTTTGGATGGGGAAGAAGAGCATCATGTTCGTCTGCGATGATGGGTGAACGACCCAAGCTATAAGCCATCCAGCAACAGGAAACACAGAGCAACAAATAACCGTAGATAGTACTAGAGTGAGTGGATCGCAGCAGATCGCAGTTCACATTGCATTTGCATTCCGGAAATCTTGTTAGATATACCATAAGCCATAAGGTATATTGCACATGCAGTGCAGAGTGCACACTCGATTAAAGAGTGGTTAACAACTAACTGCGTAACGCCTAGTACCTTGATATTTTTACCAAATAAAGGCATAGCTACCTACCTGCTAATGATGGCGTCTGTAGGCTCGGCTATGCGCTACACACCAACTGCTCATTAGTGTGCTCATATTCATACTAATTAAATAATTTATGTTTGCTGTCTATTGTCTAGTATATTAGGTCTAAATAGTACCATCACAATTAGTTATTTGAAGTATTAATTCATTTTCAATTGCTATCCAGCCGCATTTAAGTATTGATGGGGTTGAGTCGAGGCCGAGATGGATCTCCGTCTATGAGAGCAGTATTGTAAATTGTAACTGGAAATTACCTTGACTGAGCCATTGAACCAGGTTTTTAGGTTGATAGTCAGCCGCCCACAAGTATTTATTATGCACTAGTAATGCCTGGGTATCAATTACCTCCTAACCTCGTGAAATGGATCGTATTAAGTAATTACGGAAATAATCAGACAGTCTCTCGGTCTCAGGATGAGGTGGAATCATCCATCCCCAGGACAGAGGATACTGTAGTTTTATCTTTCATCACAAATCACAACCATCCCATTCCCATATTCCCGTACCTTGACTTTAGTTGAATTTGGGATCTGGTATTAGCTGGTCGTGAATCGTGAACTTGGGCAACCACGATCAGCCACCCTCATTGTTGTGCCAGGAAGCCGGATTCCTTTTTTGCATGCTTTTTGCAAGTTTGGTGCTTTTAGTCAAAATGAAGAGTTCTATTGTTTTGCTCTATCTTCTATCCGTATTCTCGTCGTCTTGTTCAAATCACGATGTTTTTTCATCGACCACAGAGCTCAGGAAGCTAGTAAAATACGAGTATGAAATGGTGCAAAAATTGGGTGAATATGCGGATGCTCTGCAAAAGGACTTGCATACGATCAAGAGGTAACAAATATTTAGAACATTTGAGGAAACTCCCAACATACTATTGCACTGTACAAATATGTGGTCATAAGTTAGGTATCTAAGCAAAATAAGTCCTGTCCAATTAAGCATTTTCTATAGCTAAATTAGCATTCGAGTAAGTAAATCAATTTGTAAGCCAAATGTACACGACAATACATCCGATCACGTCGAATTTGAATGATGATAAGCAACATTCGTATCGATATTTTGAAGCACTTTGTGTGATTTGTATGGCGATTGGCGATGCGCAATTTTTGACCAGAAATTCATCGCTTTTTGGTAGAATTTATGGCTTACTTTTAGGCGTCAATGAAACATAAGTCAAAATGTATTTCACAGTTGAAAAAATTTAGCACTGTATGTTCAAATATGCATTGTGCTTGATTGCTCTATAGTTCTTAAGTAGTTCTGTCTATGACAAATGAAATGTGTCCGCCCGATATTAAATATTATACGTATATATAGGTATATCTAGTTAGTTAATGCTCTAAACAGTTCTAAATCCTGTCGTTATTTAAAGTTTAAAGCAAAGCATTTGCGTAGCTTAAATCACTATTAGGCTTGAGTTAGAATTTTTAGCAAAATGCTCACTTAACATCACATAATGTGCGCCTAAACATGGTTTGATTGATATTGATTGATATATACTTGTGGTGATCGTTTTTACAGTTATATAAGCCACTCGTTGACACGAATGGAAAAGGATTCGGACAACTCAGCGACTGTGTCTAATCCATTCCATGCCTATCACATATTGAAAAGAACAACAGTGGATTTGGAAGATGTTCTCAACGTGGTCAAGAATAATACCGTCAAGCAGGGTGGGGCCTTAATGCTATGTGGGATTAACTCAACCCACTCGGTTTAAGCTTAGAAACGCATTACCTAATTTAGATGTTTGCCGATGCATTACTGGTACATTTACCTTTGTTTTGATCAGCTAATGCTGCGGTACGCTGCGGATGGTGGAGTACTGATAACAAATTGCCGAGGAAGCCGAGTCGTTTTAGTAATTCACCATGAAGCCTGAACTATGTAGATAATCGTCTTCATATTAAAGTTGTTTTATCTTAAAAAGAGCGCAATGCCCTGTACAGCTTGTCAGTACTTTAATGCAATCAGAAAAATAGTATTTTTGCAATGAAGACGTAGACCCATTAATTTAGTAAAACATGGGAACTAAAATGCTTAGGAAACCACCATAAATTAATAATATTGTCTGCTCAAATGTTAACTCAGTAAATAGATAAAAACAAAAATGTCCAGATTTGGTTAACATGCTCGGTATGACTATATTTATCGCAGCACTGGCGAAAGAATGCATTCGCCAAAGTGCACAACTTCCGTCATATGAAGACTTTATCGGTGGATCAATGGCACTAGTTGGATTGCAGGATACGTATGGATTTAATATTTCTGACATTATACACGGAAAAGTTCTGGATGGGATTACGCTTCCTAAAAGTCCGTATAAATTAACCGGTGAGGAGAAGTGCTGACATGTCTTTAGTATTTGTCTTTAATATTTTAGTATTTTTAAATTACTTATTCAGAATAATACTTTTCAGCGAGAGATTTCCTGTTTCTTGGTAAAGCAGCATTTAATAAAGGTTTATATGATCGAGCTGTGGACTGGCTAGACATGGCTTTAGTCAAATCGAACGAAGAGGCTCAGCAACACATTGTAACTGCACCGAAAGAGGAAATTCTACCCTTTATTGAAACAACAAGACGTGTTGTAAGTATTATCTGTTTATCACTTATATTTAGGAGACGCGTTGGTCCAGCCAAACCTGTTTCATGTCCCATAATGTATCATGTGTCCGGATTCTCAAGTACACGTAGTGTACATAGTAGATGTAATTAATGATTTGTAACAGGGTTTGCACAGAAAGATAATTGATTTAAATCTAAACCTTTTCGATATTTTATGATATTTGAGTTATAGAACCTTTATAAAGCGAACCGCAAAAAGTTCAAAAATATTTTAAAAAGCCAGATAGACACACAGACAGGTATTTCGTTTAGACAGCAAAAAAAGAATTGAACAAATTAGATATACACTTTTGAAATGTCAATGAGATGATATTTTTTCAAGTATTTGTCCCTTGGTCTTGGAAGTAAGGTCAGTTGGAATTCTGCCTATAATAAATGTAATTATTGCGGAAAAATTCATCAGAAATATATCCCTTCCTATTAATTGAAATTGATTTAAGGACGAGATACGACATACGACGGGTACCTCACCCCTATATTTCAACAATTTATTTTATTTTGTAATGCATAATGCAAAAATCAAAAAATCAAAACCACCATGCGATGTCAAACATTAGTCCCTAAATGTGTCCCAATTTTTAGCTGATTTTATTTAAACGTTGTTAAAATAACTTGCATAAACCTAGTGAAAAACCACAACGGTTTCTCACTAAGCTTATGCATGTTATATTCTGGACATTTAAACGAAATGAGCTAAAAATGTGCACACTTTTAGGGACTAATGTTAACCATCGTGTGGTTGCTTTGAATTTTTAATTTGTGCATCATAATTTGCACCATAAAATAAATTCTTGAAATGTATGGGTGAGGCACCGTATCTCGTGCTGAAGTACCGAGTCAATCCCTCTATTAAAATTCTAGAAAAATCAAAAAAATCAAGATGAACACATCAAATTAATAATTCTTGGCATTTTCAAACAGCAAATAAATAAATAAATAAAGCAAAAATCTCTGCTCATTTTAACCTCCCTAAACAGATTTTTAAGAAAAACTATTTTTTCTTGGATATTCTTAAAAATATATTTTCGCCTACTTTACAATGCACTTTTACAGCATGACGAGATACTGGAAAGTAGAGGTCCGTCGGGAGAAACGTGGCAAACATTTTCCAAACCGCTTAATCCTATCTTAGCCAAGAAGGCAAAATATCAAAGTATCCAAGACTACAAGCCGAGGATTTATGAATATATTACTCCACATGAAGAGAATGAAAATTTCAAGCGTTTATGCCGTGGTGAAGACCTTCGAGTACGTTTGATTCATTTCAGTTCAAGTATTAATTACTAAATCTGCGTCTTATTTCGTAAACTATTAAGGATGTCTTTGATATTTCCGTTTTTCAGCCAGCTAAACTAGAAGCGAAACTGAGATGTCGACTACGTAGTCGGCCAAACACTATTTCCCTTATTGGTCCGTTCAAGGTGGAGGAAAAGTCTCTAGAACCATACGTGGTCATGTTGCACGATTTCATGAATGAATTGGAAATGAATGATTTTCGTGAGACGGCGAGTTCGAGGTTGAAAAGAAGCCTTCATCAAGGGAAAAATGGGCGATATGTAGCCACGGATATCCGCACAAGCAATCAGTAGGGAACAAAACACTAGTTCAATGGAGGAAATCGGAAATCATTCTGGTTCAGGTGGCTGAATGTTTTTAATTCCAAAGTTTAATTGTTGAATAGGGCATGGTTGACAGAAAGCGATCATGTATCCATCGGCAACATCAACAAACGTATATCAGAAGCAACTGGGCTGCTTACTTCACCTGAAAATGAAGCATCTGAACTCTTTCAAGTGGCAAACTATGGAATGGCAGGACGCTACACTCCGCACACGGATTATATTACAGGCGAAGACCATTTCTCGGATCCAACAGAGCTACGACGCGGAAACCGAATTGCTACCTTCATGATATACGTAAGTGAAAAAGCAAAATGTCAATTACGGTAATATAACATACCTTAAACTGCATCGAATCGGAACTTTCTGTATTTACAATAATTTCCTTGTTTAAAATACAATGTACACCTGCCCAGTTTTGGTTCCTAATCCTTGTGATCAGCTAACGGCTGCAAAGATAGCAATAACTTCAGATGGGTTGTATTTTGAATTATATAATTTAGTAGATGGTTTGTGATATTGAGTTAAAATGTGAGATACCTTGATTTTTGTTGGTACACTCTTTACTATCTAAAAAGTTCACGTAACGAAATCAAATTACAAATGGTCATTAGCCAATTCAATGTTCAATGCCGGCATATCAGTGTACGTAATATTGTATTTGAAGATTGTAAAAAAGTTTGATAAAACAAGAAGTTAGTGGGCAAAACGTTCAAATCCAGAATAAATTGTATTTCGTGTATTTTACTTTGCAACTTGCAACTAGCTTGAAGATGTTCTAGAAGGCGGTGCGACCAGTTTTCCCCTTATCGGAGTAAGAATTACACCAAGAAAGGGTGCAGCAGTATTTTGGTACAATTTGCGAAGAGATGGGACAGGAGATGGCTTGACCAGACATGGGGGTAAGAAAATAAATTAAATTATGAATCTAAGTCCCATAACATAACCATAACACAAAGGCACGACAAGCGTCTGTTAGGGTACTCGTGACAGAATCGTTAACTATACTGTTGTCTTAAAATAACCTACCTCAATTACGTGACATCGAATTAAGAAAGAGCCAAGAATCTTATTTTGAAAACATGTGCTGTAAATTCTAAAGTGAAGTTAAGTCATTTGTGTTTTCCGCACTGCACGATAATACCTAGAGCTACATACATAGAACCGGATTGCTAGTACGACATAAGCAATATTTAATAACAACATATTTTGTTTGTTTTTAGGATGTCCCGTCCTGTTTGGCGAAAAATGGAGTAAGTTATCTACACTTAATACATTCACCACCTTCCACTGATAATTGAAGAGTAAGAGCAAAAGGAATTGCATTACTGCATTATACGGACGAGCCATGGCAGAGTTGTCCTCAATATGAATTAAGTACCTACGACGTGTTGCACAAGGCTTCTGCTGTGTGCGCTGTGCACAACGTAAAGAGAAAGTCAACTTTCTCCATGCTGCACACAACACATTTCTGAGTGCATGCGATATCTACCAAACAAAGTCCTAACTCCTTCTTCTGTTATGCTTCTGCTGGAGTGCGAGTATTTTGATACTTGGTGTTTATCGAGGACACAGTAGATAGTGCCAAGGGCGTGGCCAGACTTGGATTTCCGGGGGGTCGAAAAATAGAACAACATTTGTCAACCCCTGGAGGCGGGAAAAATTAGTTTTATTGTCTATAAAAGTCACTTTTATACATCAATTTTTGAGCTACAAGAAAGTCAAAAGAATGTTTTTGAAAAAAAAAGCGCCGCAGGCCGAAAATTTTCGAGTTAAACACGTAAAATTTTAGTTAGACTTATCATTTCGGACCCGTTCCTGGCCACGCCCTGGGATAGTGCAGACGAGATTTTCTGCTAACCAATAGAAATTGAATGAAATAATAATTCCAAATCATAGACATTATATTATGTAGACTACAAACTACAATTCTATGAGTTTCGAATGCTTGCTACTCAATATGTTCTAAATCTGGCTATATTTCTCTCCCAACAGTCGCAAACAAGTGGATAAGGTCGAACTATCAATTCCAAACTGCTCCATGCACCCCAAAGGCAGACGATTTCATCCGGGATCACTGAAAACACTATTAAGCAAGACTGAGATTATATTGATCTCATTATTTATGATATCCTAGCGTATTTACTTGTTAGTACTACATAATTATACATATTTATGACTTGTTGCATTATGCATCATGTTCAATTATGCACGTATTTGTGCCTTCTTTATTTACCTCGAGAAAGTAATAATATATTAGCTGTTCCTGTTATATTTTCCACTACAAATAAATACCCATAACCAGACTTTCCATTTATTTCAGTTGGTTGTACAAATGTTTACAAACATCAGTTCTCTTCTAAATTGTCTACATACATACTACAATAGTCGAGTTATAAATTAGATGCAAAATACAGTCGAGTGTATTAATTCGACTGAGCTAAGTTGGTAAATAACGATTGGTAAATAAAAGCACGATCTATCTGCTGATTTCCGTGAACAGAGGAAAATTTACTTAACCACATAAATTATACTGTATGACAAATCCTGACTTGTAAATCTATGAACAATGCACATTGATAAGCTGAGCACACCATCAGAATCTGAATACTGGGTTAATATTAACATTTTGAAATAGAAAAGAACCACTCCTGTGCTGTGGTAGGAGACTATCCATCTACAACAAATGCTGGACACTGGACACATTTACTGTTGACGTTGGCAAACTGATTGCAAATTACGGGGACTATTGTAGGTTGGTGATCCTCCAGTGGAATTTTGACTCTGCTTGAGCTTAATACTGTTGGTGTGTGCTAAACGAGAAGAGGATTTTATTAAGGAGTAGTAACGAAATCGTCCAAAGATGCGACGACGTCCAGAGTATCCACGTCTTTCTCATCCGAACCATGAGCTCCAGTATCGTTCCGACTACTCAATTCCTGCTAACAACAAAACCAAACAATTTATTATAATATACATTAGCGATGTGAAGAATATACATATAATTATATACAGTGTAACCCAAGATTGGCGCGAAATCCAGAATAACTTACACCCTGAGGTGTAAACCTCACTATTCTCGACGGAATGATGCATGAAAACATACATGACTGACTATTAGATGAAGTGAATCGCGAATATGATAATGTGTTAAATGTTAATCTTTCTTTTAGTCGCTCTGGATTACTCGCCGTTCTTCACATGGTAAAAAGATTACCAGAGAGCTCAATGGTTCTACTCGAGAGCTACGTACTTGCTTGTCACAAATGTTTTCTTCATTGCCCTCAGCATTTTCATTGTAGGACAGGGAATGACTACCGGTAGGACATACGAAATGAACAGGAACATGTGGTATATTGTCGTCGCCAACGTTTGTATTAGACTCCGACAAGCCCCTTGGAAACTCTTGATCACAAGTTGGATCATCATGCACTGTTTTAGTTGTTAGTAGGGTGCGCAACTGTTCGTCAAGTTTGGAGCTGTGTGCCACTTGCTTCTTTTGTGAGTCAAGCAGCTGAGTAATGTACCACTGTTGATCTTTGCACTTTTGAAAGAATGTTGGAGGGCGGACATCAAATCTGTGAACGAACAAGGTTCATTGGTGTTTTATAGTGTAACTTGACTTAGATCTTAAACGGGATAGAAATTAGACAGAACACCTGACAAAATACATGATTAATCAATTTTTTGTGTTTGCAATAGTGGCGATTCATATTAGCATACCGAAATTTAACAACATCTGTTTCAGGATTCCAAAATCCTTCCGATTCCAATAAATCCAGACGGAAGAATCTATTGTATCCCCAGCATTCTCCTATTTCAAAATCTGATGCGAATTCTCGAACCATATTCTTTGATGGTTCTCGACAGGCTAGATGGATCATCTCAATTCTGTACTCATACCTGTGCATGGAGATCAGAAATTATCATGATAATTTAATAATTTGTTTTAGAAAATCGCGGCATCTTCATACTTCAGAAGCAAGCCGTTTGACTTGATGCTAGTAAAGTTACGCGAGTACAAAATTACAGTAAAAAATGGCAATTACTTGGCTGGTTCCGGCGGACCACCGGTGAGTTCAAGAAATACCGACAAGTAGGTCCCACGAACTGCGCCGTTCCCATCGGGATAGACTTTGAGACGCCAAACAAGGCCATTGACCTGTAAGGGTTCGGAGTAAAACGGATCCGCTTTTGTCCGTAGTAAACTGAATTTGTTTACACCATATACTGAAGCATCATACGAAGGCACCAGTTCGCTGAAATGGAAGCAAAAGCACAGGCATTTTACGTGTTTGCTATTATTTACTGCGAGGGAGCGACCACGTTCATTAATACGTTTTGCTGGGTTAGAACGCAACACGTAAAGATGGTGCGAGGCTATTCGGATTTTTCCTAAACACGCTACAGAATTATTCCCCCAAAAAAAACGAATATGGAATATTTGAGCGTTTTTAAGGTATCGCATATTCCAAGCCTGACTCTCAGGCTGCGCTGCGCTGATAGTAAACTCTTTGTATGAGCAGTGTCCAGTAAACGCGTAATCATAAGAGACGGACTTTACCTGAGAAAGTCGACTACAACGGGACCAAAGGCAAATGTGCACTTATGCAAAGTATCTTGCACGATTTGTATGAGCTTTGAAGTGTTTTTAATGAGATCACTCTTTTGGCCCGAACTCAGTTGTTTTTCAATCTGTAAAATTATAAAACTATGTTCAGGTTCATTGTAAGTTGCGAAACACGAAATATCCTTAAACTATTCCGTTGAGCTTTACACTAACTTTAATCCAGATGCAATGCTAATAAAAACAATTGAAGGATATAACCTAATTAAATTAAAGAAGTATTGACTCTGTAGCAGATGTAATATGTAATTGACAATTGTGAAGTAATCTGAAATTGTTTACGTCTCTTAGCAGATTCTCGAGCTCATCGGACCTTCTCGTCAAGTGACCTTTTTGATTAACTAAAGTCATCAACTTTGTTTTAAGATGTGCATCCAATCTACAATAGATACAAGAAGCCACTTGATCAAATAATATTCAAAATCTTCTTTCTCTTCAGAAGAACGAAAAGTGTACCTGGCAATCATCAATTCAACAGCATTCCGTATTTCACGCACACGTTGATCTTTCGCAGTTCGGACACATTCAATATTCTTCTCGACATCCTGAATTGAGCTGATTATCTCCATTAACTTTCTTCTAAGCAGTGTAACCTGTTCTTTTATTTCGACGCAGCGTTCCGCGTACACATCGTCGAGCTGTTTGAATACATGACCTGCGTGGGCAGAACTCCATAATGCACACTCATGGCAAATACAACATTTGCACGACGAACAGTAAACCGACAACTCCTCTTTCCCATGTGTGGCACACCTACGAAGATGGAAATATTACAAATTAAAACTAAGAATTTAACATTGCAGTATGTTTGTGGGAAGTCTTGCTAAACGGCTGTAGAACTACTAACTCTAGTACTGACTCTACTACTCAAGCGTGTTTTGTTTATGAGCGAACCATTCAATATTGTACAAGTTAAAATTAATTATAATAATAATGTAAGAAGAAAATAAAAGTAAGAATCGTTTGTCCATCCCGTTTCTCAATCCACGCCCCACGCCAACTTCTCCTACAAAGCACTAGTACAATATTACAATTACAAGTAGAATGTTTCACAAACCGGCCCGATGGCGTTACCTTTCTATAACTACAGTTGCTTCAAGAGAAGAAACCGCAGACTTCTTATTTTCGGCGGGTTCCTTAAGTTGAAGATAATCCAATTGTTGGGTCACTTCTTCTGCCCATCTGCAGTTCACCATCTCCTGAATATGAAGAGTAGATCGGCAATAAGGACACTGAGTTTTCGCTTCGAACCACCTTCGAATACAAGAATAACAGCAAAGTTTCGAACAATGTGGACACATGTGAGCGTTTCTCAACTTCTCCATGCAGATGTAACAGCGAAATATTTCTGCCAGGCTCTGTAATTTCACAGAAAACATATTATGTCAATTTGATATTTCAGTACTTCATATGTCATACAAATCATCCTCAACAAACATGGTGGTGGTTGCGAGGTGGCTTCAATTTGATAGCGCGCATCAACTACTTGTCAACCAAGCCATTAAATATTGTAAGTATTCGCTAGGGTACCCTCGTTGTCCATTCTTTCTATCGTTTAACATAACAGTTTGACGGTTATACGAGCTATCGAAGGATTCTCCTAATTTGTTTTATCACATTATTGGATTTTATTTCAAACATCCAGTTGGTAGATGAGCGCTTGTCTTGGCAAAGACTTCGATATGAAGCAGGCTAGACAGGTTACTGCCTACAACCAAGATCCACAACCTATGACCTAGGTCATACTACGTGGTACGAAACTAAGTAATACATATAATAAGTGTCAAGTTAAGACTCTGAATAATTAATAATTTTAAATCATAATTTACCTCCATAATGACTGCCTATGTTGTATGGTCTACGGAAAACTTGAACTAAACAGTTGCTAGTCAGTTGTTTTCAACATCAAACATCCAATCCAAAGTATCAGAAGAGCACCAAGAACCCCCAGTCAAACGTTTAACTACCCGATGTCGATGCTATGCTGGGTCGAGGTCGAGGCCCGATGCCCGAGCTTTGAATTTCAAACTTAAATGTCACACCAGAAAAAGACAACAGAACAGATGACAGATGACAGAACAAAATCTCCACCAGCAGCCAGCAGCAGCAGCAGCAGCTTACAGCATAGCATAGCACTCTGTCTGGTATCTTTTCACTTTATCTTGTTGATAAACACCTTTTTGTCACACAGAACACAGCACAGAACCAACACAGAACTACACATATTTGAGCCAACCCACTGAAATTCATAATGTAACAGCGCGGCGGTATAACAAGAAAATAAAAGAACAACAAGCCACAAAACACATGGCGTCTCTTGACAGCCCGATATTTATGTTATGTTCCCTTCAACCACAGGAGACGGAGTTTGATTATTTTCACCGAAAGAAAGTTAATCTAATTTGAGTTCATTGAAAGTGCTTATCCAAATGAAATGAGTAGGCACATGTGTTCATCTAAATTGAATATTTGTTGTGGTTCGCAATATTAATTCTCGTTCTCACGAGCTATGTACACAGTTGACCATAACGCAATGACGCTAAATGGGTATTTGTAATTTTTAATGCACTGGAAACTGCAACAAATATGATATCCAGCAGGCTAACAGGGTGATACCAGCCAGCCCCCAAGCCCCTACTACTCAGCCCCCAAGCCCCTACTACTCAGCCCCCAAGCCCCCAAGCCCCTACTACTCAGCCCCCAAGCCCCCAAGCCCCTGCTACTCAGCCCCCAAGCCCCTACTACTCAGCCCCCCAGCCCCCAAGCCCCCAAGCCCCTACTACTCAGCCCCCAAACCCCTACTACTCAGCCCCCAGCCCCCAAAAAATTTATTTTGATCATAATTCAACGTTTTAGGCTATTTCTCGAATAAAAATG
>JAQFXY010000802.1:0-16637 GCA_034693865.1 Ceratophysella sigillata | reverse complement strand
ATGGCTGGGGCTGGGAATTCCATGCTTTACTGCAATTCCAATGCAAAAGACAATGCATTTATTTCACTCCAAATAATCGAAACTGAGAAACGGGCTTCTCACATACATAGTACAGTAGTGTATATATTGTACATAATCTGTAGTTCTATTTATGTACACAGCATCCGACTCCGACCTGCATAGAGTTATAAGCTAATGGTACATTACGTTTGATATTTAAATTAAAGCATATAGCCGACAGGAGAGTAACAAGATTTAAGGACTTCAGTAGTTACATTTACACATACAAGACCAAACAGATATCATTCATAGACCTAGGTATCATCATTATCATCTAAAATCCCGCAGCTTGAAGGATTTGGATGTAGTTGGACGGATCACACATTACATTACACATACAGATTGTGTAGGTAAGTATATTTAGGTGTTCTAGCGTTGTATGTAGCTTAACGTACATATAAAGCACTTATTTATTGCAAAATTTCACAGCATGCACGTACATTGGTGTAGATAGATACTACATAATACACAATCAAATCAACTATTTCTAACAGGTTTTCCAAAATTATAGGACAAGATGGGCGCAACGAGATGGGGAATATTGAGCTGTGAGTAGACGCAAGCTGAAACTGATTACTGCATTGCAAATTGAAATATGTGAATTATTTCATAAGTAGAGTTGTTATTTAATTTTGTTTTTATTTTTTCGAACAGGTGGAAAGATATCCCATGACTTTGTTTCTGCCGTACGAACACTGCCTAGCGAGGAACATGTTTTGAAAGCCGCTGCAGCAAGAAGTCTTGAATCAGCGAAGGCGTTCGCAGAAAAGCATGGAATTCCAACTGCCTACGGATCTTATGAAGAGTTGCTCGGGGATCCTGAAGTGGATGTAGTCTATGTCGGCTCCATTAATCCTCAGCATGTTGGGCTTGTGAAGCTGGCAATTAATGCTGGAAAAGCAGTTTTATGCGAAAAACCCATGGGAATGAATCTGAAGGAAACACGAGAATTGGTTCAGCTTGCCAGAGAGAAGAAAGTATTTCTGATGGAAGTATGTTTCAATAGCTTCAAATTGGGAAAGCAAGAAAGCATTCCGCTGAAATGTGTAAAAATGTATTTATTGGATACTTTCAGGGAATTTGGTCACGCTTCTTTCCTGTGTATCACAAAATTCAAGAAGAATTGCAGAAAGGAAGTATCGGGGATGTTTGTCAAGTCATTGTTAATTTCTGTACCTTACTCGCACACAAGGACAGATGCTCGTAAGTATGAAATATAGCATAGTTCTTAGCAGACCTTGTGGGATTGATTGTGAATCAAATAAAAATGGTTCAGTTTGAAGCAACTTGGCGGCGGGACAGTCCTCGATATTGGGGTCTACTGTGTTCAGTTCGCTTCCTTTGTTTATGGAGGCGAGACGCCTACCAAGATCTTAGCTGCGGGGCACATGAATCAAGATGGAGTTGACGAAAGTACAAGCACGACATTGCTGTATCCGAATGGGAAAACTGCCACTTTAGTAAATCAAAAAGCATAAAATTCTCTTATGAATGATTATAAACAACTGAGAATTTAAATCGTGTTTATATTTTAATCTACAGGTAACTCATGCAAGAGGTAAATATGAATGCGAGGCTGCTATTGTTGGTACGACCGGCGTAATTAAGGCAAGTATATTTTGTAAAAAATGAAGTTTTTCACAGGAATTTTATGTCTCAACTGTTTGGCCTACAGCTTCCGTTCAGATTTTGGTGTCCAACCGAGTTAACCACACCAAGTGGGTTTGAGTCATTTGAACTACCCAAGACTGACTTGACTTTCAATTATGCGAACAGCGTTGGGTTGAGTTACGAGGCACAAGAAGTACGACGCTGTCTTCAAAACGGTACTGAGTTAACAACGTGTAATATGGACTTATCACTCCTTTATTTTTAGCTTCTGTACTATTTATAATGAAAACTGGATTTTATGTATAAACAGGTCTGAAAGAATGCAATCTGATGAGCCTAGATGAAAGTCTTCTAATTTCTGAGATAATGGAATCAATACGCAAACAAGTAGGCGTTGTCTATCCACAGGACCTCTAACTTGCCTGGCACAATGTACAATCCAGAATAACAGCAAAAACGAGCCATGATTTACATAGTCTGAGTTGTGAAAACAAACGCAGAAATGCATATATTGTCAGAAATTATAAACCTTATTATCATGAGTAAAAATAATTTATCTTACAGTATGAATAAAAAAAACTCTCATCACAATCAGAACTACGCTGCAGTTGTTTGAACTTTCTCTCGCTTTCCTTTTTTCCCGTTTGCTTTCTCTTCTTCACCCTATTAACAAGGAGAACTATTACATTATTTGTGTAATTGATTATTAGAATATAATTGTACGTACAAGCTAAAGAAACTCGCTTACCACAATATGAAGCTTGAGCTGGGCCAATGCGTCTTTAAACTTTTCTTCGTAAGGCTTCAACTCAACCGCCTTAACCGGAAGTTTTTCCATTTCCGTCTTTCCTGAACTCTTCATGGTTTTCTTAAACATTCCTATCTAGAAGTGATAACCAATATCCAAAGATATATGACTATATGAACATTACATAATATTTATGTAGATCTGACACTACACAATTGGACTCAAACAGCACGTGCCCAAAATATTTACGATACCAGTGCAGTTTACTAGTTTATACCTGATCATGCTGCACCAGAGAAACTGCAGTTCCTTCTTTCCCAGCTCTCGCGGTACGACCAACTCGGTGAATATATGTTTTTGTGTATCCCGGCAGGTCATAGGAAATTACGTAGTCAACCACTGGAATGTCAATTCCTCTGGCCATTTGATCGGATGTCACCAGTCTACAGGTTTTACAGATGCATGTTTTTAGTTGCAACAAAAGCTTCAAGAATGTCTGAGCAAATCCAAAAATAATTTCTAAAACTCACATGTCGACTGAGCCCTCAGAGAACTTTCGAAGCATCATGTCTTGCGTGTGGGGACTCCATTTGGAAGATATTTCCCTCACATTCAAATTACCCATGAATTTTAACAACAAACACAAGCGGTGAGTACTGTCTTTGGTATTCGTAAAGCAGAGGACGCGCTTCCACTTGAAATTGGATATCAAGTAAGCCAGTACCAAAGGCTTTGTCTCCTTAGTGCAGAGAACAAACTTTTCCTTGAGCTCCTCCGGAGTGGTAAACTTTCCAACAAATGAGTCACTGGTGTCCTTTATTCGAATTTCTGTCTGTGCCTTCGATGCATTGGATTTGGAAGTCAACGGAACGCCACCTTCTGCAATTGGTGAAGTTTTCGTTCTCTCGACAATTGAAGTGAATAACTTGGGTTGAAATAAGTGCAGTTTTTCTAATGTTTCAGGATTTTGTGATAACGTAGCTGAAAACAATAACTTATGAAAAGCTCGCAAGTGTAATCCCATGGATTTGACGTTCAGGTGAAGAGATTTCCATGGCTGAGGATGACCTGATCCTGTTACAAATAATAATCTATATCAATTCTCGAAATTAAAAGTATTGTGACTCTGATAGCATAGCATGCGCTAAGATTGATAATTCTTACCAGAAGAGTGATACGACCAAAACTTTGTTTCTAATCTGAGTAACCAATTTCCTTGCTGGTCATCCAAGGTCCTGTCGGCCTCATCAACAACCAGGAATCGAAGCTGGGAAATATCAAACCCTTCTGTCTGTTCAAGATGATCAATAAGACGGCCTGGCGTAGCCACAATGATATCGAAAACGGTTCTTTTTTCACCGTTAACATTCACTCTTATGAGGGCCTTTTTCTCGGCGGTTAGGGTCAGCCTTTTCGACATTAGGAACACCTTCAGGTCCGTTCCAGAACAGTATTTTGTAAAAACAGAAAATACTTGGGATGCTAGCATCTCGGTAGGAAGAATAATTATCGCTCGTACACATGAATATATTGATTTCCTCAAGATCTATGTAAAGCAAAATAGAGGATTTCAAAATTTAATTCTGACGCTACTGTGCTTTTGTAGCTAATAAATAATAATTATGAATGTATTGTAAAAAATTACTTGAACAATTGGTAGCACATAAGCTAGAGTTTTCCCACTTCCTGTTGGAGCTGACACACAAATATCAGAAGGCCTAAATAATTTAGGCGAGTGAGCATCTATGAGCCAAGGAATCACTTGCTGTTGAACTAGAAATAAGAAATGTTTCTTCATAACATCATATCACATAACTTAACATAGCTCATGCATTGAATAAATCAACTCTATCGTTTAGCAAGTTTTTATGATTTAAATAATTTACCTGGGAAAAAGTATGGGATAAAATTCTTCTCAAGAGCTTTTATCAATTCGGGGCATAAATTGAAGGCGTGAATTGGGGCTTTGTCATCCTTCAAGTCACTGGACACTACGGATGGATTTGCTAGCCAAGCAGGTAAAACACGTTTGACCTGGAAATATAAAATATAAAGCAGGATGTAGTAGAAATGCTATCAATGGTATACCAATCACCTACAAGATTCAAGCATAAACTATAAACCATAGACCTTTGACGACATAAGTATGTCAGTTGTCTGAGCATTGTTAAATAGCCTTGTGTTAAATTGTATTTTACCGTCTTTCATTTAGTTTTTCTGTACTGGAACTGTTCACTGTATTGGGTTATTAGTTATCATGTACCTCTAGCATTTTAATGTGGGCCATCATGTTGAATGCACGTACATACATATAATGCAATACGTACGGTCACATGTCATGTCATCGACTCTATTTTCTATTTGCATGCTTATTACACTAATGAACTGTAAATGAAGAATATCTATTACCGTTTGCTTTTTAAATTGGCTAATATCTCCAATTATAGTAAATCCTCCAACGTCGGCTGCAATCCCATTCGATGTAACTTTTCTATTTATTCTTTTCTTCTTGGGAGTTATTTTCCCTTTTTTGATTTTACGGATAGAACTCTTTTTGGGATCGACATTCACTTTCTTCACTTCTGCTCCTGACGAGGCTTCCACCTGCTTCACGCTTGAACCCATTATAGCTACACCTTCCACGCAGTCGGTCCAGCAGTTACAAGACCTCGGTAGTTTGGAAACTATTCACTAATAAATAACTAATTAATTTCAGCAATGAGAAAGAAAGCCAGAAGCCGAAATGAACTTAGCAGAAGAAGAAGAGCAATACTTGGTTCGCACGTGGAAAGTATTGATGTTTGAAATATTGCGGGAAAGAGTAAACACACGTCAAATACCTCAGACGCTGCGCAAGCAATTCTCAAATCTTCATTCATTCAGCTGAACCAGCAGGGTATATGAGCTGAACCCATCATGCATGTAGACACGAACACATTGTACTTCGTCCGTCCGTCGCGTCTTTCGGTCTACAGAGCCCACTGGTTTTGCGTCCTGAGGAGATCCGTCTGCCTAAACTTATTGGAGCACGAGTACATCCTTCCTACTACTGAGCATAGATTTAGCATTGCCCTTCAATGCGAGCTTACGTACACACGATCTAATAACAATGGTTTTATGTAGGCACAAACCCTTATAGAAACTCAAACCCGACTTCAGTTCTTCTAGGGCCCCACGCAACGAGGGCACGTTTTTATTAATTTATTAAAAAATGCAACTTGAGGCCTCGAGCTTTGGGGTTTGACCTTCTAATATGCAGAATGCAGACTTTAGGTGCCAAAAATTACTACTTACACTTTATTTCATTTCTCATTTTCATATTCAAGCAAGCCTCAATTAAAATATGCCACGAAATATTATTCAGGGCTGTATTTAACACATTCGAATTAATTAATTGATAAGTTAATGCTCCACGTTTGCCAAATGTGTCTTCCGTGTCTATGACCCATGATTATAAAACGTGTCGCAGAATGTATAATTTCGTGTGGCGATTGATTGGCAAGATTTTTTCCAAGCCTACTAGTCCCAACAGCACTACTAAAATTTCTACATCTGATTGTTAGTTACGCTTCAATACAACCATATCATATCAGTAATTATTTTTAGTGTTGCTCTTTTCACTGATATAATTAACGCTATTCTTCCTCATTGTGGCATATACCAGTAGTAGTGTCAGTGTTATACAGGAACTAACGCAGATTTCAGATAATTGTACAATAATGGCTAATTGGACTAGGCTAAATCGTTCTCCATTCTTCACGCTTACTTAATCGTTAAGGCAAAAGATCCAACCCAAGCAAAGCATTGAAAGCAAAAAAGTAATGCATCGATATATCCACGGGCGCGGGTTCTGGCGGGGGCTCGGCTGTGGCTTTTCAGAACTCTGTGGATATATCTATGTATAAGTGAAATTTGACGAGGTATAAACTCCGTTCATTCCACTTCTCAGAACTATCACTGAATACGTCATAATACATCCTTCCGCATACCAACGTTAAAACTTGACTTTCTTTGCGTGCCTGACTCTGACCACTGTACTTGTTCTACTGCATACTGACCCAAATTCCCCCTTTCCAAATACTCAAACGTCAATTTAGCACCTTGGAGTTGACCTCTAATACGAATACGTTCAGCGTTCATCGAAGTCGGGAAACTCCAACGGGGAGAAAGCTACGCTGGACGGGTTAGGTGCGAGTTCTCTAAACAAAATGATAATGTAGAAGATCTTGGTCAGCTGCTCGACTTTCATTTGGACTTCATGAAAACGAAAAACTGAAAAGGTCATTTCGACGCTACACCATACATATACATACGTGCTTCTTGTGGTTTGTGAACTTAGACCCGTGACCTGGGGACCGAGGCAGTGCTTTCTACGCGCTGCCCGATTTTGGATTGGCCTAATACTTATTATGGCCAGCTGGTGTGAGAATCTCGGAGACCAGTACTCAATATTTGTGCGAGCCAAGCTAAAAGAAAAGTCGGGGTCTGGGTCTGGAAGGGACTTAAGCCCAACCCTTGTATTTGACCCCGACAGTATTGCTGCAGAAAGAACTTCAGATCACGTCCAGGTTTCGCCTGGGAATATTGTTCTTGTTAGTTCCAGAAGTAGTCAAAGCACGGCAATGAATTCCATGCTTCTTACACTCGTTTTCTTGTTGGGCATTGTCAGTGCAGTGTTCATAACACTATGGACGACAGACATAATCGTAGTGAACAGTAGTTATAGAAAAACCTTTCAGCCTCTGCCTCAACTTGAACATCTGCAGATGCGAGATGAGCTGGGTTTTACCATGGGCGGAGCTGGAGAAAGTATTTTTGGAATTGATCCCGACGGGGAGTGTGAAGGAGACAATCCTCTCGGTAAGTCAGAATGAAAACTACAAACCCTTTAGTGACATGATCAAAAACTTGTGTTTTATAAGATAAGACTAACATAGACTTATTTTTTGTATCGTGTTATTAGGGTTGGAATTGGAAGCAGCGACTTCCATTCACGCAGCCCTTGAAATGAAGGAGCAAGGAAAACTAGTCAAGGCACAGAAATTATTTAAACATGCTATGGCAATCTGCCCCCGTCACGCGGATGTTCTTACCCATTACGGAGAATTCTTTGAGATTCAGAATGACTACCTAATGGCCGACCACTTGTATGTTCAGGCATTGGCGTATAATCCTATCCACACTCAGGCGTTAATTAACAGGAAAAGGACGCTACCCGTTGTCGAAGAAATCGATGAGAAGCGACTAAAAAGGATTGATGATAAGAAGGAAGTACTGGTGCAAATGCCAGAGTCAAATAATGCACTTCAGAGGGTGAAAAAGGAAGCATACTTCCAGCATTTGTATCACACGGCTGGAATCGAGGGGAATACCATGACATTATCACAGACCCGGATGATCGTGGAAACTCGAATGGCTGTCGGAGGAAAGAGCCTTGTTGAACACAATGAGATTCTAGGCTTGGATGCCGCTATGAAATTTATTAATTCTAGTCTCGTCAATCGTATTGGAGCAATTACTGTCCAGGAGATTTTAGAAGTTCACCGTCATGTCATGTCCTATGTTGATCCGTCCGAAGCTGGACACTTTCGTAAAACCCAAGTTTATGTTGGAAGTCATGTCCCACCCCCACCAGTAGAAATTCCAAAACTGATGGACCAATTGGTAGAATGGCTTAACTCCGAAGATGCTTTGGCTCTCCATCCAATTCATTACTCGGCAATTCTTCATTACAAATTGGTATATATTCATCCTTTCATAGACGGGTAAGTTTCTTTGTTCTTATGTATGCTATCATTTATTAGTATCTATAGTTTTGTGAGAAAAAAAAATTTAAGTTAACGTGTATTGTATTGTAGAAACGGTCGATCCTCCCGCCTTCTCATGAATTGGGTCCTAATGCAAGCAGGATACCCGCCTGTGATAATTCGCAAACAAGATCGACACATCTACTACGAACACTTGAACACTGCGAACAAGGGTGATGTGCGGCCCTTCATTCGCTTCATTGCAGATTGCACGGAGAAGACTGTAGACGTTTATTTATGGGCAACCCAGGAAATGGAACAGTATCATATTCTAGGTCCCGGAGTTCCAGACGAACTTGGTAATGAGGAAGAGAAGAAAACAATTCACAACAAAAATTCAGACCCAAAAGAAACAGATAATAGCACTAATAAATCGGAAAACAGAGAAGCAGATGTGTCGGACGCCGAAATTTAACATCTTCTATTGCTAACTACTTTCAATTCCATTGCCAGCACTGGTTTGCACAATATAATCTCAACGCGGTCGGCTGGTCTAAGCTGTGTTGAGCGACAATGAACAAGACTAGAATACTGTAGGTTACGTCTTACGTTACATACCTCTATCTATACCCATGTACCTGCACCTCTAATGCAACTCTTTTGGTAACGATGTTTTATTATTATTTTATTTTATTACATTTCTCTTTTAAAAAGCAAACACATTCGAAATTCGTTCATGTTGTGCACTGGGAGAACTTTTAATTCAAGCCAAAGTGATTTCTGTAATATGAATGCGATTTCACCGACGGCAGCTAATGTTATATTTTCATGCTTCAGCCAGATTTTCGCATTACTATACCCTGCACCATACAATTAGTTAGTAAAATCGTTCCTATAATTTATTTATATTTAATTTAGCTTAATGCGGCGCAGAACGGATCTACTATACATGACGGATATAGTCAAAGCCAAACAAGAATATTCATCATTTTAATGTCATCTTGCTGGTCAAGATCTTTAACTCGATTCGTGTAGTTCAGCGTTTAAGTTTGAACAACTGTTTTGAAACACAGTAGTGAAAGGTGTATAGAACGGTTACCAGATATTTGATTTTCGAATTTATTGAAATTAAAGTTGCCAATTAAAATTAGGCTACTCTCTAGCAACTATTACGTTACACGTGCATATTATTGTCAAAATAAATGTGGACTAAAACGTTTTTTGTTGACCTGTCGTCGTACTTATTTACCTCATGATGTGGATTGCGATTTATCTCGGGCCTGTTGTGGCTTCTTGTAAGGAATAAAATAAACACAAGCTTGTTCGAATTTGAGTAAAAAAGTTTAGTCAAAATTTTATATACTAGTAAGTAGGCTTAAGGTATACTGTGATTGTGAATCAATCACACACAAAATGCATACAAATTTTTAATGAATTATACAATTGTTAAAGGCAGTTTAGTGAACTAAATATAGGTTAGGAAAGGTTAATAATAAATACCTAAACACAATGCAGTATACCATATAAATTGCATTGAGTCTACGACCTCGACTTAAATTGGTAATGATAATACAGTACATCTTGGTAATGATTTATTTCACGAGGAATTCTGAAAATTTTGGAAATACGAACCCTGTGATACTTTGATACGTTATTATTCTACATACTTACTTTTTCAACTAAATGGTCTCCGTGTATCTACGCGGTATTCACTCCAATAGAACATACAAAGAAACTGAGTTGAGACGTTCATAAGCTAATGTCTACTGAGTACGCAATACCGATAAAGATAGGAACGGGAATATCCATGCATTACTTGAGATGCTTGTAACAAAAGAGTAATATCACGTAGTTAGTAAATTAGTTCATTAGTATATCGTCGTTTTGGTGTGGTGTATTCTAACTAAACTGTACTAGGGTTAACTTCTAGACAGTGGAATTCTTTATCATAATCATGATCCTAAATCGTAACATTTAGAATTTTAGTGTGACTTATCTTCGAGCACTAGGTGCACTACTCATCTTCTTCGATGCAGACTCTTCTTCGGCTACAAGATTACGAAACTTTGCAATTTTGAGTCTCAGTTGTTCAATCATTCCTCCCTTCTGTTGCAGCAGTTCGTCCAACTGTGCCGTGTATGCTGCATTATAATAAGCAAAATGTTATTAGAATGGCAAAGTATAGTTAAGTAATCCAGTACAAGTTCTTGTGCTTACCCAGCTGATCATACTCGACTTGATTTGTCATGCTCAGTAACATTTTGTCCGTATGTGACCAAGCGATATTGGTCTCATATAGATGCTTGTGGTACTCCACCATATCATCTTCAGCTTCTTGAAGCTTGGAAATTGCTTCATGGAATGTTAACATTTCACCGGACATTTCATGCTCCTAAATGTAAAAAATATGCCATAAATATGAAGACCAATTGCAAGATAATTGCTTAATTTGATAGCAAACAGCTTCATCAAGGAATCAGTAGACTCACATTGAGAGAACGCAATTGTGCCAGATCACTTTCACTATCCATGTTCTCGACATCATCCTCATCCTCAGTCACGGCTGACATCTTCACTTCCATCGGGTCATGGGCGGCTAATTCCTTCACTCGATCAGCATAGCGCAGAGTGTTGAGTGAGTGCTCACAAGAGCTCAGGCCAGGACTTATCATGGCAATCATGCAGGTCTTTGATTTTTCTCCAATAAATGAATCTCGAAGAACCTGGGTCAGCTTACTGGCTCGAAATGGTAAATGACCACCCTTTCTTCCCAAAGCACGAATACACTCCTTGAGAGCAAGCAAGGACTTGTTAATTTCAGCTCCTTCCATGCCTACAAGAAAAATGTAGTGCAATAACTATTCACTCAAATACGCAGGATGCAGTTATTTAAAAAGTTAGAAAACGAATTCGTACGTGTCTGTCTGTCAGCAGAAGAAGTGTCCGCTCCTCTCTCGTTTCCGGCTAAGTCAATTAGTGAAAACTTCCCATGAAGACGAGTGGAAACTAAGCGAAGCACAATCTGAAATACTGCATGTGAGCGAGAAGAATTTGTGTTTGCAGACGTTTGTCCAGATGTCCGGGCTGCATTTCCCACTTGAATTAACTTCAAAACATCTTCCACTGAATCAACAGACTTCTCGGTCAATCCAACAACCTGTACCTGTTGCTTCCCGTCTTCTAAAACTCGAAGTTTTGCCTTGCCAGCTAGCAAGTCAAACACCTACCGAATCAATATTAACGTGTAATGTAAGATCGATTTCAATCATACAACAACGCAAGAAGAAGTTAACTTGTATACGAACAATAGAACACTTCCTTACTTTTCCGCTGTATATTTCGAAGAAGCTACAGGAGACTTGCAGATTCATGTTACGATATGCTTGAGATTTCAACAGTCGAAAAACGTCTTTGGCAGTCATAGCATAAATTCCTTTTTGACAGTCTTGAGTTTTGCCATTAAAATCACCACCCATAGTGTGTGTTTTCCCACTACCCGTCTGTCCATATGCAAAGCAAGTAGCCATTCCACCTTCAAAGACCGTTTGAACCAAAGGACGTGCCGTGTATCTACACGAATAAGTAAGATGCCGTATAATATCAAGAATAAACCAAATGAATAGTAGATAGGTTCAGACAGTAAACTTACTTATAAACAACATCATTTGAACAGGACTCATCGAAAGCATAGTCAAACCGAAAGTGCTGATTTTCGAGGTACTTGGTAAGATCAACTTTCTGTTTCGGTTCATGAGCGCTAATTTGGTTCTTGTTAGGCACGGTTATCACATCCACCTCCTTCCTGTTCAACTCTTTTTTTGTAAATCAAATGAAAATAGGAATTAAATATTTACATAGTTAAACCAGAGAAATGGTCAAACATGTGTAAGACTCGAAAAGGAAAACTGTAACAATTTACTGCTCACCTTTCTTATTCATAGGCCGCTTACGGACACAAACGGTTATTTGGTGCTCTTCAACAACATCCGACTCTCGCAATGGAGTGAATTCGAGGTTATGGCGGTATTCCCTAATGAAATGTACGAGTAATGAGTTATGCTTATCAATCTTAACTACAGCAAAATAATTAAATATCAAAATCTCAGCCTTACCTAATCATGGAGAGAAACTCCCAATTTGGATTGCCCGGGTCTAAATTCATTTGATTTTCTTTCTCAGTTTTGATTTCGGCTTGACGAATTCGACGTTCTTCCCTGTTTTTCTTCAATTTCTCAACTTCCTTCACAACATTGCTCCTGCGTCGAGCTATAATAATACATAAATCAAAATAATAAAATTGAAAACAAAATATTTTGGACTCTTGAAAATGTTTCGAACGATGAGACGTTCAAATGTAATTTACCGTTCGCTGCGTTTCCTTGTTGAGCCGCATCCCGATCCCGAGTGACAGTGGTTGTGCTGTTATTTGTTGAAATGTCCATATTAAGGTCTTCTACCTCGTGTGCTACTGGAATCGGATCGGGCTGTTTGGGAGGAGGTGGTGCAATCATAGTTTGCCTGGCCGCTCTGGGTATTTTTCCAACTCCAACTGCAGTTGGTTTTACTAATTACCAACAAGCAATTACAACTGTGATTATTTGGGTAACTTGTTAATAGGTATTTGGACATGGAAGGTGAGTTTGCGAAGGTTTACGACAACTTGCGAGAGTCAGACGCTTGTTTAGTTGGGCTCTCTCTCTAGTTTCAAAGTAAATACGCAAATACTTTAATAATCCAAATAATCCACGTATCACGACAACGCGCTTTGTCAAAATATTTGTTGCGTGAATTATTAAAAATCTAGTGAATGACCTTAAGGAATGGCCATAAAGCGAATCCCAACAATGCTGATTCTATAAAGACGGATTTTTGAAGCATTTTCAAAGAATAGAGGGATATATTTCAAAAAGCTTAATTTAAACCCGAAGGCGATGAGCAAAAAATTAAGTAGTTAAAGCTAAATCTGTGTTTTGAAATGGCCTTATAAAATCGGTCAAGCAAGTATACAAGTATCCGCCTACTTTCCCATTTCCGCCGGTCGCGGCGCCGCTCCATCGTTAAACCCCAAGTAATGTAATATCCCAAATCTTGAGCTTCACCGGCTTAAATGTTCGACTCTGCCCAAACCCAAACTCAGTCTAGGTATTTTTCTAACTATCCGCCGGCCCAGCTCTTGTTCGGCTTGAAAAATCGGTAAACAACCCTAAGCTTCATGCTGAAGTATAGTACCTGCCACAGCAACTAAAGCGGAAATGAATTACTTTTAAATATTTCTGACCTGCCTAACCTTAACAAATACGGGAAGGGCAAGGTGGAAGGTGGGTAAACCTTGAGTTTCTCTTACTGGACTGTATAAAGTGGGCCCACTTCGGGAAAATCAACAAGTAACCTTCGGCCGACCAGTACGGGGTACGAGACGCTATCGCAATGCAATGTTTACTATAGGTACATATGGTGTAGAAAACTATTTTCAATATTATAAATAAATCACCTTTACCTGCTGACACTCCAGAATTCAGAATCAAGTTACTACTGGCTTTCGCGTGAGTGCCTGGTATTCCAGACGGTATCTATGAATTTAAAATATACTCAGACTGTAATTTAAATTGAGGCATACACGTAACGTTGGAAAATGAGGTAGGTAGACTCAGTAACAAGCTTCAAATATTCGCTGTTAATTGGCAATAACTCGAAGAATAGGAATTGTAATTGTACCTCAGGAGGACGCATGTCACTGATAACGGTAGCACGTTGGTTCACCGGAGTCGGAGTTAGGTTGTTCGCATTTGTGATGTTGTTGTGGGCAAAATTAGATTTATCAACGCTATTATTTTGTACAACGTTTTTCGCTGCCACGTGAGGATTGAGTGACACAATAGACTCCAGATCAACCTGCGCAAAAACAAGCAATGAAGTAATCCAAATTGTCATGGATCACGTGTCACGTGTAGCAGGAATATATATTTCTTTCGTACTTCTTTTCCTTTCGTCTCGTTCTTCTCAAACCATTCTACGGTTACACTTTTTGTCTCCCAATTGATTCCAGAAACCACGGCTGTATGTACTCGTCCTAACGAAATGTAAAAAAGTAGGTAATTAATTTCAGTAAGTAGTACGGTCATTACGTAACAACTCAATATTGAGGTTGAGTCCAGCTTTCAGGATCATGATTTTTCTACAGGTCCTGAATAAAATTTTTAAAATCTTTTAAACTTCCTCTATGTCACTGTCAAATTGACGCAACGCAAAATGTATGTCATTGTCATACATATAGCATGCACCGCGCAAGAGTGAAGGACAAATAAGTAATTTGAATGGATAAATGAGAGAATAACGTTCTACGTAGGAAGAGGATAAGGACATTCAAGCAACTTTGTGCCCTAATTGGTTATGAGCTCGGCTTATTCGCCCTCGCAGTCGCAAAAAAGAGATGCGGCCATGCCATCTTCATTGGACAACTACGTCGAATTTCATCCGAAGATATAGTTGTGTAATTACAAAAGTACAAGAATACATGTATGATGTACGTTTTCATTTCCAGCTAGTGCAGGTAAGGTATACGATACGCTTGACCCGTCGTACAATAGCACGTTACGTATTGCATTTGCCTATTTTTGCATTTTCTTGTAAGTGTGTACATATACGAACTACACTCAGATCAGTATAGGTCGGTGCGGTGATGCAGGGGACTCCTAAATCTACACTATTATGTGTAGCTCATGCCCATTGTCCCAACTCCCAAGTGTTCCAACAATATTTTGCCTGAACCAATTCTCTCCTCCAGGACAGCATTCGGATTTTAACTTTTACCATACCCCCCGTTGACCTTTCTTTTCTTTTTCCCTTGGATTCGAACGTTGTCGTTTCAAAAATGAGTTTTCATCAATAACCTTACATTTAGATGATTTCCTCTTTCGAATGCTTTTATCAATCTCATGACGTACGTATGACGTCCTTGTCCTTCGTTTTTAGCTGGTTTAGCACAATCATTAACCGAAAGTACATAGATTAAAAAACCACAATCCTCGGAAACCAAAACGTCGTAATCGTAAATAGGCATATCACTAGGAACGTTATCGGAGTTCTATTCTAAAATCAATCAAGGTAATAATATCCCATTTCAGCGATATCTCCCTCTCCCTCCAGTGTATGTATCTACGCGCGAAAGTCCTTATCCTGGCGAGCAGCAATGTAACATGAAAGGTGCCCGGCTCCAGAAGGCAAACCGAAGGTTGGTACAAAAGTGAACACAAATTATCTACATGTCATGCAGAGCGAAAGTAAACATGTAACATATACATACAATAAAATTGATTTTCCAATCTTCTTACCGTCAGTTCGCTTGATGTTGACTTGCATTCCCAAGCCTAAGGAGTAAATGACGCCACCATCCATGTCGCCTACACAGAAATAAAGCAGAAATTTAACTTTGGCATGTGGCATGTACCAGTATTAGCTTACGTGATGGCATTTGATATGGTATGATATGAAGTATGGAGTAGCAGCTACTACAAGCTACAAGTTTAACTGAACAAACGACACTGACACTGGTAGTATGTATTAAATATGAAAACGAGTCTGAAGTCTCAATGTATGATAAAGTAGCTCAGCTACCAGCTACCATTAATCATAGTCGATAATCGCTCGTCTCAATAAGACTCCTCTATGTAAGACTCCTCTATGCCCGCAATGTCATACAATTACAACTCGCAGTTACAAAATATTCTAAATGCTTGCCCCGAACGACAC
This sequence comes from Ceratophysella sigillata, assembly GCA_034693865.1. NCBI lineage: Eukaryota > Metazoa > Arthropoda > Collembola > Poduromorpha > Hypogastruridae > Ceratophysella > Ceratophysella sigillata. The sequence goes on along the minus strand of JAQFXY010000802.1, from coordinate 722 downwards.
ACCTAAATCAATCCGATAATTAGAGACAATTGATGATGCTACAGTCCTTTGCAATGTTGATTGCTGATAAGTACAGTGGTCAGTGGTGTACTTGCTCTATACACTGAACAACTTTAGCACAAGTTGATAGCCTGTAGCCTGTACCAATCCTGTAAGTAAAAGTTGCTTTGCAGTACCTGATGCTAAATTCAACTATGGGACAGCCCAACACTACATAGTAGCCAACTTCTGACATGAGGTTATCGTTTGCATTTTTTAGATCACCATATTATATTGCATTCAATTCAAACGTATCATTCATCACTTTATGGACAAAACACAGAAATAGTGTTTTTTTTTAGTAGAGCACTTCCGGATTCGACCTAAGTGCTTAATTAAATAACGCATATGCGTTCACGTTAGCGAATTATCAAACGCAAAACAAAACTGAAGTGTCAGTAGTGGTGGCAAACAAGGGACAAGGATAACGATTTCATATTTGATGAGGAGTCATGAATACTATGTGTTCTTGTCAAATATTGATCAAACGATAGCAAAATGAAATACAGCTGACGCTGACACCCGACAGCCCTAGCTCGTAACCTGACCTGACCCCTGACCCCCTGAATTTTTAAGTACCTGAATCGGTGTAATTATCTGCGTGGTCGCGAATCCCGCGAGTGCGAACGAAATTTCCCGTGAATGCGAATCCGAGCACGCACTGTTGCCGGACTGGGTCCAAG
>JAQFXY010000801.1:0-16660 GCA_034693865.1 Ceratophysella sigillata | reverse complement strand
TGATATAGAAATTGTGCACCGTTTAGGCTGTGGAGTTGACTAATCATTTGGAGGGTCTGGCCAAATGCATACCTGAGTTGGCTTTTTAGTAACAACGCGCGGGTGGAGTTGCCCGTGGTAACGGGATGAATCCGTGTTTATGCATGCAGTCCGTGTAACCCACCTCAGTAAAAAAAAACACTCTGTTGTCATTGTCAGTGTCAAGATGGGTAAGACATAATAACAACATCCAAAGGGGGAAGAAGTACAGAGCGGACATAAATCTATGTCAAAGGTGAATTGCGACGAGGACGAGAGGACATACTTCTGAGACGCCCAAGAATAAACGCAAGAAGAAAAATTCGGTTTTCTTCTCTCAATGTATTCCGCTCTGGAATTCAAAGTATGTCTACAGCAATATGTCTCAAGATAATCCGAGAGAATTATTTGGAAACATTTTTAGATAAACCAGAATAACATACTCAGCGTCCTCAGATACTCCTATGGTACATCTCCAGTTGTATATTTGTAATATAAATCTGCTATACAGCTAAGCCAGGCCGAAACCGAGGTTGACATCCAAGCTTAGCTGACGGCATAATAGGGATGTGTAAAGAAAAGTGAATTAAACTTTTACCGTGTAAACTGCAGGTTTGGGAATGCACCATTGTTTTTTTTAATGTTCCGTGACAAATAAGTACATACATAAAGTCTGGTGTGTCAAGCTAATAAACTGACTCAAACTCAAGGTCGATAACGAAATGTGAATCGTTTAATGTCTCACAACATAACCTTGCCTGGTGTTACGAGTCATTCATTTTTGAAGCATGAATAACTTGCATAATTATATAGAACGTCAGTTTGTATTTTATAACTTCAATTTGCAAACGTTATAAAACCTAGTAGTAACTTCTGCCATGTGAGTGCAAGTAATGCCATGTGCTGTAAATTCAGCATGCATAAATCTGAGATGCAGAAATTGCATTCTTCCAAGATTTAAACTAAACTATTCCAGAAATACATATACACAGAACCTACGTTGAAGTAAATGATAGATATTCCGCTAAATTGTTGAGTTATCAGGTTTCGAAAGTGCCTACTGTGAGTGAGCCAACCCTATTGACTCATGCTGATCTTCGGGTATTTTAAGGTGCAGTTTTGGGGAATAGTGAGTTGTTAGCATACGATTGAACCTGGAGCAGAATCCGGAATCAGTTTCCGGCCTCAGAGAATTCCTGTAGTTAATTGGCTAGGAAATCCTGGTCTGGAGATGCCATAACAATTCGTATTGATTGGGGCTCTCTTCCACTAAAATGAAATAGATTCCGTTGCGCTATTTGTCGAGTTGAGTCTGGAAGGCAGGAGGAGCCGGAGCTTAAACTGAAAACTATCAAAGTTTGAAAGTGAAAACAGACACTTGAGCGGAATGAATGGATAAAGTGGGAAGTAGAGGAGGAAAAAGGAAAACAAAGAAGATGTTCATGAATTTTTATGCGAGGAGCCTCTCGGATCCCGTTGGCTTTCAGGTTTTAGTAATTTACTTGGTCATATAAATACACTTAAACCATTACCGATGCCCGGGTGGAGGTGATGGAGGAATCGGCGTTGGGCATTTGGGCCTTGCCTAGCAAAACCAGACCAGACCCGAGCACTGCCACCAGCCCTAGCCTACCTCCGAGCTACCTAGCCACTTTCCCTCCGTTTTATTATGAAGCATTCGGCTTTATGGTCTGGGCCTGTGTTATGTCACGCTTTTATGGTCAAATAATACCGATTCTCCATTTTACAAAAATAAAATAAAAACCTCATCAACAGCTCACTACTTCCACCGAGGCGAGGACGACCTCCGCCGGCTCTCCGGCTCCCTTTCCCTACACAGTTCCTAATAGGACAACAACGGAAATTGCTCCGGAAACTCCTCGCACTCACTTTGAGTGAATCAGGAGAAAATATTTGATTTCTCATGTTCACGTGAGCCCAGCAGCCGTGGAGAGACAAGGGCTTCGGCTCAATCCCAAATGTAACAGTCTAATTTTAACCTACTTTAATCCCTCAATGCAAGCTCAGTGGCTGGGCTGAAGCACGGCTCTCCATACGTGCATACTCGGCTCTTGTTAAGAGAAACAGGAAAAGCAGTCGGTGTGGATCTTTGAAACTTGGAATTGTCTCATTATTTCATAAGAGCCAGACACGGTAAACCTCGAGTCCGTTACTCCGGCGTGGTAAATAAGAATGTCCTCATTAACCACGCTTGTCTGCCAATGGAATAATCTCAAAATCAACGAGTCGTTGACTGGTCTGGGAAATGTAACGTTTAAGAATAAATGTAATTAAGGAAATGTTTAGAGGAGCAGTGGAACAGTAGTTAAGTTAGTCAATTGTTCACTGAGTCACGCACCACGTACGCGGGTCTAGTGGGATTTCGTACTGAGGTGAAAAGAACGGTAAGCAAGTCCTACATTCACAGCACATACTTACTTACTTGCGTCAGACTAACAAGTTGTCTACGCTTCTCGCGAGTTTCCTTCATTTGTCTAACTGGACTTCAACCATTCAGACCAAAACCATTGTGAGGGCATTTACATTAGGCTTGAAGCTACGGGCTGACGAATGGAGAGCACTCATCGTAGATATGGCAAAACTATTCTAATACATAACCTTATTCACCACCTCATGCATCTTACATCATCTCAGCCAGCCTACATATGAGCGAGGAGGGAAGGCATGGGAAGGCCTGTTGGAGGCACAATGGCCTGATCTGACGTCGACCTGCTCAGAACTTGACGAGTGTCTTGAGACAGGCCAGAAGTGTAACCTCTAATTGTTCAAGGAGAGGAAGTACTAAATAGGTAAAAGGGCTATTCACCTCCACCGACGCTCTGTCAACAGAAACCCACTCAAATGGGACTGCATTGTTTGCTTTCCTGTCCCAATATTATGATTAAGATCCACGCATTCTAGATTCCTCGTGCCAATGACACTCCCGTTCCTTGGGGCAGGAAGGTATTGACGTTCCGAATTCTGAATAATTAATCCCAATCTCGGAACTCTGACACATTTTGAGAATTTGCAGATTCAAGCAGGAGTTTAGGCTCGTTGCGCTAAGCGGCTGCGGCTGTTTCTCTGCTCAGTTTCCAAATTCTTGGACGTACGTTTCCAGATAAAATCTAGATCAGAAATTCAAATATGCTCAAGATATATCTTGAAGATACGGATTGAGAAAGAGAGCAGGGGGATGAAATTCGGCTAAAATTGACATTGACATTGTGCAATCCAGAAAGCTTGTCACTCCGGCCCTGTCGAGAAATGGAATTGTCAACTTCAACGGAATTGAGACAAAAGTTCAAAGTACTTTTCCATACGTGTGCTGACTATCAAATTCTAAATATATTCCAAATTGGATTCTTGAACAGATTTGCGCAGAATGATTGTATCGATGTAATGATTTCTCAAGTAACTTATATTAAGATCGATTAATACATTTCTACATATTTCAAATTGCACAAGCCGCAATCTATGATCTCTTGATTTCCCCACGGATCTCCAATACCGTAAAAATCATGGCATCTAATTTTGGATTTACGTATGGAATAACCTCAGATACTCCATAGAGAGTATGACGTAAATTGCTATTTAATATATTCCCTGCAATTACAACCTCTTTCATGTCCAAGAAAAACAGGCTTTCCCAACCGAGCATGCTCCGTTCCCGTACACGTAATTACATTTACGCTCCGGGTCGGCCTGGCTTGCCTAAGCCCCGTGTCAGAGGAGAGTTGACCAAGGAGCTGGGACAGAGATAAGAGGCTCAAAGCGACTGGCTAGCTCAGTTCAGAGTTGAGTTGAGGTTCCAATAAAGAAGAATAGCTAGTGCAGATTCATTAACTCCCGTGTGCTCCGTCCTCCAAGGGAAGATCAAAGCTCCTGAGCAGGTACCTGCCAACCCAATTAATGAACTCTAATACGAAACGAAGTGGGCTGGAGATGAAGTAATGATTTCTCATCTTCCCTCCGCCACCGCCACGGTTAAAGGCTTCGCCTTCCTTTCCCCTCCACCTGAGCCACACAACGGGACTTGGGTGAGGAAACTTTGAGCGTTTTCACTATTTTAATTTGAAATGGAGAATAATAGACAGGCGAAGCCAAGTAGGGAAGAGTGGAGATTTAATACGATTCCAAACATTCCTGCTCCGGCTCCACAGAGCTTAATTGGAGTATCTCCACGCTTTGGTCCTTGGTGGTAAATTTCAAACGGTTGGCTCCTCTTCGGCTGTCTACAGAGCATACAAAGCTCCTCACAGCCCCTTGGCCATTAAACGTATTACAAATATATTGTTTAAATAAGTTCCCTGCCAAATAGTACCCTACAATGACTTTGTGCGATCAAACCTAACCCAACATTACTATTAGAAATTCAGTAAATTGAGAACAGTTTACAGTTTGAGATAAGATGGCTGAAAATGAAACGTGAACATGGTATGGTGCAGGGGGTGCGTTGGCCAAGCTAACCTGAGCAGCTCTGTATACTGTGTAACGTAGCCTTAGCAGAAGCTCCAAAAGTCGAGTGTCACTCATCTAACTAAGAGCACGAGCCGATGATTTGAAGAATTTTGAATTTGATAATACAAAACAAGCTAGGAATCAGTTTAAGAAGCAGAGTAAGCTGGGTATTACGAAGTGAAGTTTTTCAATTGTTTTCTCCTACTTACTGTCTACTCTCTGTCCTGGCACGTCTCTGTTGATATCAAAACTAATCTTAAGTACCCCTTCACATCGCATCAGTGAAACTGAGTGAATTGGAGTAAATACTTCAACTTAAATTCTCTGCCAGACTTCCAGGGACATATAACGTAGGCTGGTGCTCAGTACTCTGCATAACACCAATTCAATTATTTCAATTCTCGACACCCAAGTGCTTACACAATACTTCACTCTCGTTTCAACAACGTCTCCTTTCCGCCTAGTTAATTCAAAGTCCAGCACTCATCACAGCTTCATCAGCCAAACAAAGAAGATTACAATATTCAGCAATATGTATTTATGTACACATCTATGGAATATACAGAGCGGCTGTCTGATAATTGGACAATCTGACGGTTCTGGAGAACTGCACTTGTCGCCTGTGATATCTATTCCAGTTTGGCATTATTCGTAGTGATTTTATGGCCAACTTTCCGTTTGGAGCGCGGTACAGTTCACACGGCATGCGGCAGCCTGTTGGTATAGAGCTGGTGAAAGGCATGAGAAAACTGAAAGGGATTTTGTTCAAGACGGCAGACGTAGCAAAACTTAATTCCATATTCTAATTCCTAATACGATCTCAGCAAAGGCTTGTCTGTCTTCTGCCGGATACGTTTTCCCTTCTACCGACGTCTTACTTCATTTCTGATGAAATTCCAGTCCAATTTGTAATGGAAAAAAGGAAATGCCATGATTAGGAAGTTGTAAGAAAAAAATCGTAGATGTAAATGTCATGATTGTGTAACAGTTACGCCATGTGGCATGTAATGATGTTTCATCTAGTGCTTACTAGCGGAGAAAGTAGCCTTGTGAATTGTGAAATGTCAAGGATATCACTGAAATTAACCAAATACGCTACGGGAGGAAACAAAAGCCCAGCAGAATCCTAAATCCCTTAGAGCAGATCAACTTCCTCCGTACACACTCCTTTCAGCCACATTAAAATGATTAAATGAAGAAAAGTGGAATGGAAAATCTCATGTTTTGGAGTTGGATAAAGAAGGAAGACGGCTCTTCACTACAATATTGTATTTTCAGTTCGGAGAAAGTCTGTGCAGAGACGTACACACACAGCCATATAGTCTTACATCTGAATTGAAGTAAGTGGATGCTCTGAGTTGGGAAATATAATGACAAGGATTATTAAATTTTCAACTCAGAGACGAAACTGGAAACTGAGAAGAATGAATAACATTTTTCTTAATAATGTATTTAATATCCTCATTTCCTCCCCAAACAGACACAGGAACTTCTTGTTTTTCTGTTTTCCAACCTTCCGCACTTGCAGGGACAGGTCTGGTCTGGAACATCTCGAGTAGAGCCCATCCGCTCGTTGTCAATGTCAGGACCTTATACATAATACAGAGACATGAGGCGGGGAAGCTCTTCTTTTTGTGACATCTTCCTGACTCAGGACAAAAAATTATTTACGTGATATGACACGTGACACCATTAGATGTATCCTCACGTCCCTAAATATTTATTTACACAGGTAACGGAGAAAATATATCACATTCCCAGTTACTGACGCCTCCGTCTTCCGCCTCACGTTGTGCTTAGGATATATAATTACAGTTTTCGCTAATTTTTAAGATATTCCGCGAAAACTCTGGGCTTGAAGTTCCTAAATATTTATGTTGGATTTACATATTTCCTTGGTATTGATTTTACTAACGTGCTTCCACAGCATACAACCAGGATGTAAATCACCAAGTCGAACCTAAATACAGTCTACTGTATGTATATGTATGTATATTTATGTGGAATTTGAACAGATAGAGGATCAATTCTGGGTCTCAGAGCCTAAAACGTGTTTCCAATTCTTTCAACTCGTAGATATGCAATGCAGAGGAGATGGATAGGCATAGCTGGGCATAGTTAGAATAGGAGACAGTCTGTCGACAGGTATAAGGTCTTCCGCCTTCAGTGTCAATACTATTGTCATTATGCGTCTGCCACCCTGTCTGTCTCAACTAAGGCGTGAGTACGGCTAAGTGACTGCTAAGCTCAATTGAGACTTTCTTTTCCTCTTTTTTGACCTTTTTCCTCTTTTCCCTAAAGGCAGCTCCTGACAACGATTTTCGACTTAACTTTTACTGCCTTTCTTCCCAACAAAAAAAAAGTGGGAGAGACAGGCAGGACGGGGACGCCTTGGGAAAACGTGACAGGTGACTTGGTGGAAACGGGCTCTATCCATCCATTCCGGTATTAGCATTACCAAAATTACATTATTCTAAATTCGGCTTAATTGTACATAAAAACTAGTAGGCATTATTTTTGGACTTTGAATTTTTGAATCTTAAGCACAGCAGTGTAATACGAAAAAGTTTCATAGGAAAGTTGCATTTTGACCTTCTGACCTCAAACTGTAAATTGCTGTCTCATTTATTTTGTCATTGACTTGGATCAAGTTTGGTTAGATTTGCCAATATTATTATAAGCTGAAAAAACGGTGAAGAATTCCTAACCGCACTTCTCTATATCCGTTCAATGTATATAAGAAAAACGAGAATAGCCCGCTTAGAACGGCTAAATAGCTGTGAGCAGCACTGTAGATCAATTTGCGTGCATTACTAATGCAAAGTGTTTCTCAAGGGAGCAACCGCCAAGACAAGGAATTTAAAGTGTCAAGTTGCCCGGTGAAAGTGGAGAGTGCGGAGAAAGTTATTTTTCACCATATGCTCCAACCCGACAGGTACTTTGGTCTCATTTGGACTGAATTGTGCCTCGTAGCAGTCCACAGAATTTGATTGAGATTCCCTGATTTTGAGTGAAATCCAATCCCCCTGACTCTTATTTCAAGTAAGTCGAGTGGAGATCTACGAACCGCACCTTCTCCTTAAGCAACACTCCTGCCTCAGCCGTCAATAACAGAAACTAGCAACCCACGATTTGGTGCAAAGCACGAGGAAATGATCCTGAACACTTACATACTATGCTTCAGTTCACGACGCCATGTTTTACCTTGAAACTTAAGGTTGTTTGCCAAACTTCAAAGCCGGCCACATACAGAAATATTTCGCTGGCTATGCTCCAGGATGCTTTGGAGAGAATACAGAGGAATTCCCAACCTTTCCACGTTCCCAGTTTTATGAGTAAATCGGGAACAGCGGTTTTCCAGAAGCCGCAGAAGAAGTGATTGAAGTAAGTGGAGAAAAGCTCGTTCCTATTTATTATGTATTATGACTCAAGTGATCTATTAGAATGAGTGGAAATCAGAGACAAGATTTGGAAGTGGTGAAGATTGAGGTCCAAATTCTGGTGGCACGATTGGTCTGTACTCCTTTGAAAAGTGAGATGTAGGCAGGGAGCAGGCCGAGTCCCACCAACAACACACATAATTTTTTGCATGGTGGGAACTTGGGGAAACGTGATTGGAATTAGAATCTCTCTGTTATCCTCCACTTTTTTCCCTTACGTTCTGATTCTATTTTGCCCATGGAAACACGGCAAGGTTATGCTAATGCCTCGTATACATTTCCTTTCCACAGACACCGGCCGGGTTCACAGCCTTTTCAGTACGGAGAAAAGAGGTTCATGTCGTAGTTTGAGGCTGCCAGAAGTTGTGATTTCTCAATACACCAATTATTCTAGCATCGTATGGCTCAATCAAAATTGAAAGGAAGGATGGCAAAATATTCTACGGCTTGACATTTACTAAAAATATTCCTTCATTTCTAGTTTTCCCAGCTTCCAATCTTTTTAGGGCTTCAATGGTAATGGCTTCTCTGAGACCGAGCATTCTCCTGCCTTTTCTCCATCTATTAATTACTTTCAATTTGTTCGATTCCAAACTACATATTTCTGTGTATACTACACATTGGCTTGCCACTACTATTAGGATACGAGGAGAATTCCTAACAGAACTTGCTATCACACGGGAGAAATACTGGGTTCAAGTCCGCTCTGAGCATCTCTGTGATACAAGAATTACGCCAATTAAGCAAATGGATGCTTAAAAATGTGTTTACAATACTTCAAAATAATTGGCCACTAATGGCACAAGTTTCTGTAATCATAACTCGGGTTTTGACAAAAGCTGAGAAAATCCCTTGCTAAGCCGCTCTTCGTATTAGTTGTGCTCCTCTGTTGTTGTCATTGAAAGAGGATCTGTAGGAAAACTCGGAGCTGGAAATAGGAATACTTCCTATGCATAATATACATAACAATTTCAAGTCCTAATCCTCTCCCGTTGGGCTCTGGGATTAGAATAACCATTACTTAATACTTGAAACGCAGGAGAGGCCGATGCAGCGCTCGCGGAGCACAGTACAAATTCACTAAATTCCCTTGGACCAATTAGTAATATTCATTAGACGGTGAGTTATCAGGAAGATCCCAGGTGGTCCGTCCGTCAGGCGTTGAAATAAAACTTTAAGGAGAAAAGGAGCCTAATAATCATAACTAATTAGGCCCAAGTACGGGATTAAAAGAATGACATCAGAACCTTCCAGAACTCAACTCAAACTTGTCATCTCTTAATAAGTACTAATAAAAGGGCAGAAACTTTAGTGCCGAGCCACGGGACAGTGAAACAGTTCCCTGTGAAATGCTGCACTGCAGAAGGTCCCTCGAAAAATTCCACTCCCTGACCGCGCGCATGACTTGTGCTCAGGTTACGCTAAGTTAATTAGGTTAGCATAAGTTGTCATTGGATTGAATTTTTAATAATAAAATTAAATTGGGTTTGTCAAAAAATATTTGAATCGGCGTTAACTACGAGAGAGAATTTTCGCAAGGGGATTTGTTTCTGAGGAAACTTTTTCGTGGAACTTTGCGTTCCCAGTGAAGACAATAGTGGTGAAAGGCCTACGAATTTTGGACTGGAGCGAAGTTCATTTTCCTGACATGGGCTGAAGGAGGAATATTATGGCTAAGGATGAGAAATGTTCCTCTTTCCAGTCCGTCGAGTCATTAGGCAGAAGATCCACAAAACTGAGTTTAATGAAATGATAGGGAAGGAGTTTAAATCCTCTCCGTCGGCGGCGTACTTTGTGTCCTTTGGAGCCAGATGATAAAATCATTAAAAAAAGAAGAGCTGCGGAATAGAAATTATTCAGCGTTACCATATCCCACTCAAGCCTCTTTTAATGACAGACTATCAACATCACAGTTTTATCAAAACGCGAGATAAAGCGGATAGCTGGAGCTCTCCCATATGCCCCGTCCTACACACTGACAGTAATGCTCGTCTTGCTACGGACCACGGAGCCATGTTTTAGGTCGGATCTTAAACTCGAGTTATTTTGTACAATGGATGTGAATTTTCCTTCTTTTTTTCCTTCCATCTGAGTTGGATTCAACGTTCTTCCCTGTGGCTCACCTTGGAGAGCTCACTGACCCCTTGTCCGCATAATATGATGTAAGGCACGGTATGCAGAGGAGTAACTAAACTCTGGCTCGACTACACAAAGCCTTCAGGCCATCACAGAGTCATGAGAAAACAAATGTATGGACAATCTCAGCCTCTTCAAGACACACCTGAGCAACCTATTAAGACATGGAGCCAGCCTACACGAAGCACACACCTCAGCTCCGCTCCATCTAAATTATATTAAACTTCTGCCTCAAGTCCAGCCAGGCCTTTGGACCCAAGGGTTTTTGCAAGTGGAGAATGGGGAATATTAGGATGAGCTCCATTTCCCACTTGCCTGTGGAATGAGCCGGAAATAGTGCGGATGACTCCGTTCTCCTATGCTAATCGTCTTCCCTCGTTAAAATAATAGTTATTGTGGAGAGGAGGTAGAGAGAAATTGCAATGTGCAATAAATAAATACCTAATTTTAATACGTTTATTGAACCCAAGCAGAGTCATATGGGGCTCAGGTGGTGGTGGGGCTGGTTCTCGCTCTGCAGATTATGCATACCAACATTGACGAGAGGAGAATGGATGTATGCCGATTGATTAGTAATTTACTATTGTTCCAATATCGGCCTTAATAGGCATGATACTCATACATGATATACTATTATCTGTGCAATTAGACGTATATGCCAAGTACAATTGCACTACAAACTAGGAAAATATGGTGCTTAGTCGAGTCGCTAGAGAGAAACACCTTAAAAGTAAGGTATCCCATGTAACTGTATGTTACAGCGTACAAGACGCCTGACACGTTTGTCCTGCGTCAACTATTTGGCCCAGAGTTATGGTAAATAAATATTCTCATTGGGAATCTGGAATTCCAAAGAAAATTAGCTTTTTTTTCAGTTGATCTGTGAAATTAAATTTAGTGTTTTATCTACAGGTCTATTGTCCATGCTGGATCTCAATTAAGAGCCCTGGAACTGCGGTTTTCTGGAGTGTCAGCTTTCCAACGAAGTCTCTAGCGGTGCCGTGTTCCACTCTTATGTGCTGACACCGCCATGATACCTACTGCAAGCTTAATGTAATGCATGCTTTCTTTCAGCAAGAATTTTGTGCGGTTTCAAAATCCTGGTCTTGCTCGGGTTTTCTCCCACCTATATAATATTTTCTTTTTCACTCGACTGAAGAAATAAAATGAAAATCACATCAAATTATTATCATTCTCAAACTCGTGTTTCCTCCTTTCACTCAATGCTCAATTCCATGTTATTATGCTCATGTCCTTGTGAAGCTACTGTCTAGTATATGAACACGACCTCAGACTCGAGACCAATTTCTAAAATAACCTACAATAATAGTAATGTTTATATTTATATAAAAAAAATATGGAGATTCTCCGATTTTCCCTCCCTTTCCATGTCCGCTCTCTGTGTGTTTGCATGAAAATTCAAACTTTAATCCTGGATCCCCGTGTATCATTTATAATATCTTATAATTAGTTGGAGTTTCGGTTATAGGATCCGCCAAGCTCTTCTGGTCCTATTTAATCTGATACTTTGAGTGAAACAATTTCCCTTGTAACTAGTAACCTGAGCCATGTAACACTGTCTTTATTAATTGCATGTATGCCGGGTAGTACTAGATTAACAAAAGGCCTTTGATGGATCTAAGGCCTTACCCTCTGGCTCCTGTATCAATATCCAAACTACCAATTATTTCCATGCTAAACAACAACAATGACTGTCGTCTGTCATTTCAAATTAAGCATTTCATTTTTTTTATGTTCTGTTGTCATCTCGGATTGAATTACGCGGATCATAATTCAAACTCGTGTGCAGCTCCACTAATGATTTAGAGTTGCATAAGACTTGCAGAGTTCAAGAAATCCGTGAAGCGCAAAAAATAGCCCGACAAGGAAAATTTATTCTTCGTCACACGAGACTACACGACAATTCATAGCAGTTACTTCATAGCTCCTACTGTAAATAGCTGGCTCTACAAAACTTCCGTGCCAAAAATTGCCCTCGAATAAGTTTCACCGATTAAAAAAAATCTTAACTTTCTGGAAATTTTCAAGGGAAATTTTTCGGGAAACATTTTCCCCGTCCCATATTAAAACCTTGATAGCCTAGGAATTAATTTAAAATATTCGAAACAATGAATTTCGAGGACGTTAATCGTGGAGCTCTATCGTCGTGGAACGCGAGCTGCCTGCCTTGCACTGGCTCACTCTCCTGAAGTGAGGTGGAGTAACGTGATCTTTACATAAGTTGACATTTCCATTATTTGTAGAAATAAATAGGAAGAGACAGGGAGTTGGAGTCTTTCTCTCAAAAAAGTCCTTTTCATAATAAGACTTGTTGTTCTTGCTTTCTACGGAGTTTGGGCCGGTTTTGGGTTTCCCCCAGTTTCCTCGTCGGTGCGAGAAGGAATCTTCTCACCCAAAACTACATTAGAAAACAAAGTAGAGAACAAATAGAGACAAACAGTATTAGGAGTTCCAGCCCAACTTTGTTCCTCGCTGCTCTACGGCTGTCTCCAATTCCTATTTCATCCCGTCAAACTTGGAAATTGGAAACAATACCAAAATCCAACTCTCTCGCCTGGTCCGTTGAGTCCAAACTTTCTTGGACTTAATTATTTAGCACTTGTTGTCTGACAGGCTGGAGGAGTTGCTTTCTGCCTATTATGCTAATGTGGGAAAGAGAGATAGACCAGCCGAAAAGAGCTGGTTCAATGCCTTGTCAGGTCTTGACAGAACAGTTTCATTGGGAATTCTGCCTAGATTGCAGAGATGTGGTTGCAAATTAACTTTTCCAAAACCAGTAAACCGGCTACAGAGCTGCTCACGGAAAGTTGGACCTGAGCAAACAGCCTTTTCCTCTCAGCAATTATTTATGCACAGTTCATGAAAGAAATCTGGGAAGCGTAAAATTTGCAAGTTGGAAACAGAATACCAATTAAGTAGCTCTGCGCATATGTTCCTTCCTGCTATTGTTACAAAAAAGTTCCGGACAATAAGGGATTTGCTATAGGCATTAGTGGACATCTAAGGATGTGAGGAGATATTCCGGCTTCAGAAATATCCACTTTGCGGCTGAGATGAATTTGCTGGAAAACTTTTCCCGATCCCTGGCCTAGCACCCAGTTCTAAATATGAGAATAAGGGTAGAAAGTTCCTCACCTCTTCCGTGACTTCACGCGGAAGGTGTTTTATCTGAAGCTGTCTCCCGCGATGAAACTTTCTTCTCAAGTCCTCCACCCTTTTGTCGAGGGAGTCGGGCTGCAAGGGTTGTTGTTGATGAAGGCCGGGTGTTCGTTCGACCCCGTGCCCATGCGGCAGAAGGGACGCATGATGGTTGAGATGATGATGAAGACCCACGTCCACATCATCCACCCATGAAGCCCCGGTCGAGGCCGTGGCCACCACGCTGGCGGACCAGAGATTGTCCGCCGCAGCAGAAATCAACTCACGGTCATAGCACCCAAACCCACGCGGGGTGGCGGAGAAAGCATCTGGACCTGAGGCCATTTTCACTGAGAACCTAGTCACCCAAACCTAGTCTCCCGCCGTCCGCGGCATGACCTGGCTCCAACTGGGTTCAATGCTCGAGTAATCAAGGGTCCTGATCCACTAATGTTGTTAAGCCAGGGGAGCGGAGCATGTGCGTCCGATTGTGAGCCACAGAGGAACTGGGAGCACTGTGTCTGCGGAGGTCGGTGGAGATGCGGGTGGGGAGCGTGGCGGGGGCCCAAGGGCCTGGGTGGCAAGTCAGCTGAAAGAGCAAGAGCCTTTCCGTGGTCAGGAACTCAGTCTAGCTCTGAGAAGCTACAACGGGGAACTGAAGTGAGAACTGGAGACTGGAAGCCGAGGCAGAGCGGCTGTGAAACCCCAAGTAAAGTAGGCACTCACTCGGTTCGTTCCTCAGCCAGAACCTCTTCTGTCGCTCTTCTGCTGCTCCTCGTGCATGCTCCACCAACGAACCAGAGTCACCCCGCAGCCAAGAGGTTGGGATCGGACTCAGCCCAGTGAGTGGAAGAGACTGCTTTTACGGGCTTACCTGGCCTCCTGGTCCTCGCCACTCAAGGCACCATTAGGCCATGAACAACTAAATCCGCCTGGTACCAAACGCACGGCTATCCAATCCAACAACATAGAGGACGGGACAGGGAACTGGGAATCAGTGGCCTCTTTCTAGCGCACTAACTTAAGGCCTTCAACCCGATAAACCTACATTTCAATTATAAAATAGTCGAATTGGACATAGTCAAGAAGATGGCAATAGGAAATAAAACATAATTTAGGCTACCCGGGTAAAATTCAAAAGTTATTGAATATGGAAGTTTTTATTATGGTAAAATTTGGAGGTTGAAATCCTAGCCTAGCGGTAGTGTCCGATGTTCAACGATGTGCCGATTTGATGTCCTAGTCCTAACCTCCTCTATTACGTAGAAACAACTATGAATTGAAGGGGTTAATTTTAGGGTGAAAATTCTAAACATAAAATCAATTTTATTCGAAAATCAAAACAATCGGAGAAAGTGGCTTGTGCTGAAATGATTGCCCAGAGCTGCTCACAGTGAAGTTGAAGGAATTCCAAGCCACTCCTCTCATGTTTTTCATAGACGTGTCCCATGTTCCATATGTTGATTTCGCTTAAATTGATGTTTCAATATTTTATTACCGCATTCGGATGAATAGTTATTCAACATTTCACATGGATATTTCAAATGGGAAAGCAAATTACGGGGTCGTAATCCAAGCATAACAAGTGACTGTAATTCTGTTATGATTTATCCCTGGATAATGCCTGAGTATAATGTCAGTTTACAAACTGTTGAACCAGATTCAAATTCCCTGGCAATAATGTGTCTCTGTATCCTTATTGTTTCAAGGCCTAGATACTAGTAGCCACCTTCTGCTATTTCCTTGATTTCCCATTGGCAGTCTTGGTTAGTTCAATTTTAAGAGTCAAACTCACAACGTTATGTATTTTATAGAGATATTATACAATTAGTTTATCTATCACCAAACAAAATGTTGCAATAAGGAATATGCAGTTGACAAATGGCACGTTTAAGTATAGGGTTACAGGGATAAATACATATAAAAACCTTAAATCACTGCTGAATTCAAAAGAAATACAGAAACGAATATAAAATAATTGAAAATAGTAAAATATTCCGAAATGGATATAAACTCTGTTCAACATTGATTTAAAACAACGTGCACCGACAATACCCAGCTTTACATTAACAAAAATCAAAGGGTCGGCAAAATTGATTTGCGTATCATTGCAACGAATTTGGGTTTGCTTCAAATTACCTTCTATTACATGCCCAGGGTTAACTACAGCATGAATTAGTTAGTTTGCCAAAAACTCGGACTAAATTTTCAAAAAACGGTTGAACGGAAGATCCTTCTTTTACACACAAAAATTGGCAAATCTATTGTCACCCTCGCCTTGCCTTAGGCTACGAATTGATAAAAAATTGGAAGGAGGTAAACCTGGATAAATTATTTTGTCAACCGTTTACTTTTTCCCTCTATTTCCAAAACTTAGGTTTAGATCTTAACAGAAGTACCTGCAACCTCTACTTTTTAGATGTCATTCACATTGCGTGTTATCATATGCAATTCCATTATGTATTTCTTCTTATTCGGCAGTACAGTGTTCGTCCTGGTCTGTCTGCTGCAAAAAACGAAGAAGAGAAAGACCTTGGTTTTGGTTTGGAACATGCACGGTTTCAGCCTCAAGCTCAACTCCTCAAGTAATACACTCCTCAGATTCTGTGCCTAACATTTTCTGCAAGGTATCTAAATGGTGTATTCCCGGTTCCCGTTATGGCAAGTCCCAGCATGGCAAAAGCCCAAAATTTCCCAGTAAGGCAAAACCAAATTTATTCCCAGTACGGCAAACCCCTATAAATTCCCACTAGGGCAAAACCTTTCTCTTTTGAAAGAAAATGCTAAAAAAGGGATGTCGCATCCCTTAATTATCTTAATTATCTTAAACTTGACGCATATTGCCTGGCACAGCTATCTCTGGATTTGGTTCAATCCTGTTTCCTGTCCTGGTAATGAAATCTTCTAAGTGAGTTTATGAACAACTAAGCAAAACCTACTAAAATCCGATTTTCCGAACCGTCATCAGCTAATACAAATGTTCTGTGGTGATCTTCAGGACCAGGACTTGCGAAACCTTCTAGTTGGCATTCCAAGATTTTGATCTAATAAAGTTGCATTGGAATCGACAGATCCATAACCAGTAAAATTCAGATCAACAAGGATAAATTGGATCTACGAAAAATTTCCCCGCGCAAGCATTTTCTCCAGATTGCGAGGAGTTTGCATATACCATCTCAAATTGTAATTTTCAACCAATTTGAATTTCAGTTTTGCAAACCGGAAACAGAGATATGCAATGCTAATAAGTGCAAGTAAGGTTCGTTTCTTCAAGGCACAAAAGTAAATCAAACTAATGAATTCCAAAGTCGTTCCCATAGCAACAATAAAGATACGCGAACTGAGCATGAGAATGTTTGTTTGTTGACGGTCAATATTCAGAAATGAAATGGAGCGAAGTATATAAAAGCGTACGCTCTGAAGTTCAGACGTCAGAATAGTTTTAA
>JAQFXY010000800.1:0-16669 GCA_034693865.1 Ceratophysella sigillata | reverse complement strand
AGATCACATACTGACAGTAACACGTGTGGCAGTACGTGATCTACAATTTGAGAGAAAAATTCAAAACGTACGCCATGTATTACATAGTATGTGATCTACGAAAAATAGATCACATACGACATTGGTACCAAAATCATTTTAAACCACCCCTCCACCCTCGGTTTGATTGACAATTAAACCATGTTTTTGGTTCGATTTTGTAACTTTTAATTTCATAAAATCACAGTTTCTCCAATCTCCAATGTCCAAAATCAAAATAATTTTACTGCGTACTTACTGCGACAGCTCTAAATTGAAAATCATGATGTTAAAATCATTGATTTTCAAAATGCTGGTTTTCCCGGCCCTGTCCCTTGCCTTATACTTACAAAATTATTAATTATAATTTTTAGGATCAGCCGCAGCAAAGAAACCGGTAATTAAAAACAAACCGGCGGTGACCGAATTCCTCAATTCCACAAATGACAAACAATAAGGCATAGGATGGTGTAAGATGTGAATTTTGTATTAAGTTACCTGCGTCACTCACGCTCCGAACCTGGCAGTACGTCCCGCAACACCTTTTACACAACTAAAATAATTCATTAAATTCTATGTCCGAGTAGAAAAAACTTAGATGCTAGTTTGTTGTTTGTTGTTATGTTGTATGTTAGTTTTCACAAAAAAAAGTCGAGAGTTCCGAGCACACGAGGCGTTGATTCTGCCGGGTTCAATCTTGGACTACTCTGCTCTGGAATCTGCTGGCAGGAAATAGCAACTCGACTGCTTCACTCACGCTCTTTCTGATCTAAATCCCTTTTAAACAAAATCGTAGCTTTGTCGGCTATATATGTCCTCTATCTCGTCCGAAACTCCTGGATTGCATAACCAATACCTTAATTCTAAGTTTCTCTAGTTTCTCTATCGCACCACAAAAATTGATCCTTGATGACCGGAACCCTGACCTTAGGTCGAACTTGGGTCTTTTAGCACTTATTTTTAAAGTTGTATTTAAAAATGAAGCATATGACTTACAAATTTTACAACCATACCACTGTGACCCCTATGTGACCCTTCGTTGTCACCCCAGGGAGTCAAAATGTGACCTTGAGTTTTAATCGCGATTCATGTGGCTACGGGTGTCAAAATACAACAAGCATCGTGTTGGCTTCAATCGAGTCTTAATTTGACCTCCACGGGCGCCAAAGGGTCAAAAATGTACCCAACCTTTTTATTTGCGATTCATGTACCTACGTGTATGAATCACGGGGAACGTTTAAATTATTAATTAATAAGACTCGCCGTTTTCGTTGGCGTGTAATACATGTGCGGGGTCCAGCCAGTACCTACCTACCGCTCGAGAATCTGTCCCCTAATCTACGTCCAAAGTAGGCATAGAGACGGATCAGGTATGTGGGTGAGCCGACCCGAACCCGACCCGACCCGAAAATATCGGGTATTTTTTTACACGACCCGTACCCGACCCGAAACGGTCGGGTCGGGTTAAAAAAATAAAATACCCGACCCGAAGTGGTCGGGTACCTGATAACCGTCGGGTACCTGACGGGTACCCTCGTGTATTACGGGTATTAGGATGATCCTACCCGACCCGAAATTGACTCGGGTGGGAAATAGAACAACCTGATCCGACCCAAAACTTTCGGGTTGGGTTAAGAAAATGAAATACCCGAACCGAGACGGGTACCCGATCCGATCTCGATGCCTAGCCCAAAGGAATACACCGGGGAAAAAATACTTCGGAAACAATATTTAATTTGTTTTCGTTGTTTGAATTATCAAAATGTTGCATACTTTGAATAGAATATTTGCACGCAGCGCAATAAAATTTTTGAGGATTGAAACAATGTACTATATTCCGAATGCCACAATTGCGCGTAGCGCAAAATTGAATTGTTAAAAATGAATAAATAGTTTGAATGCTGTAATTACGAATGGAAGGTGTATTTTGAGAATTGTAATCAGTGTGATATATTTTGGATGCCATATTTGCTCTTGCTTGGACCGCTCGAAATTTTTGAGAACTGAAAATAACTGTTTATTTTTAATACAATATTTGCGGGAAGGTCAAGAAAATTGTTGAGAATGGTTAACAGTGCTCAAATATTTTGAATACCATACTTGTGCGGAGCGGAAGAAATTTTCTGAGACTTCGATATTTTGAATGCCATATTTGCTCAAAGCGATCGTCCATCTGTCGTGTTACACGTCTACGTGTGAGGTTAGTAAATAATTAATCTTAACAATTAGAATAAATTGTTTTCTAACCACCCAAACGTGGGTGGGTCAGGATTCCAACAAGGAACGCGGGACGGTAAGCATTATGGTATGTGACCGGAGTCAAGCTGTTTTTGGGTCTGGCCGGGCTGGGTAGCTCTCAATGACCCAAAAATTCACTGGAATTTATAAAAGCAGTGGATTTCCGGTTCTGGATAGCGCCCACGAACCCAAAAACTCACTGCAATTTATACAAACAGAATTTTGAGTCTGAATAGCGCTCGACGACCCGGAAATTCACTTGAAATTATAAAAGCGGTAAATTGTTCGATTTCTCAGCCCACATATACATATATGCAACTTACTTACAAAATAAGTGTTGTGTTTTGATTTTGACCCAAGTTTAACCCGAAATCGGTGCAGTACCTACCTGCTTTCGGAGTATATAGTGATGAAACAGACAAGGACAGTGCCGATTATACCGAGCGTTATGTACATAATGGATACCTAATAACAAATCTAATTCCAGTTGTAATCGAAATATGTTATCAATATTTTACAAATTTTCCGATCCAAATTTGAATTACGCGGTTGGTTGGTTGGTAGGACAGCGAGCATGGAGCATCAATAATGGCATGGGAGTGAAGCTTTTCCTTCTTGTTTGTGATTTTGAGTTTATCAGCGGAAGCGGGAGAGCGAGAGTCGTCTCTGTTGATCAACAACCGTCGACGAAGAAGGACGGACTATTTTAGGAAGCTCATCTGCATTTCTAATTCACTGCTACGTTGCACATAATTCTCACTTTTTTTAAAACTACTTCAACTTTCCACAGAATTCGAAGTAAGTTGAACTTTTACATTCATTGCTGACTGTTGCCGATCTACCTTTGCGTTTCCATCTTTATTTGGCACGGATCAGAGATCCACCGTCGCTTCGCTGGCTGCGCTGGGAGTGCCTATGTATGTTATGCCGTGTTTCGTGTGACTCGTGTTAACCACATGTCACCATATGTGGCTGAATGTCCAGCCCAGGTTGTATTTTTGGCAGAAACAATGATAACTCGCTGCGGCGCGGTTTTAAATGGAAGAGCTGGTACAGGTACATCCAATCACGTTACTCACTCACGCACAACACATTAAGGACAAGATACGCCCCCTCCCACCTTTATTTCGACATTTATTTTATGTTGTACAGTATAATGTAAAAATCAAAACCACCATGCTATAGATAACATTAGTCCCTATGCGTATGCCAATTTTAGCTTATTTTATTTAAACGTTATTAAGGTAACTTGCATAAACTTAGTGAAAACTGAGTATACTGAATCACAAGTAACTTGAGATTAAAACGTTGACCAAAATGCAGCAAAGATAAAGCCCAACAGTAAAGCGTCGACTCCAACCAGAGTTTTTAAAATTACTAATTTTTTCGCATGATCCGAAGAGAACGCCATCATGTCACCCCCTCGCAAGGAGCCTGCGGTGTACAACTACGAGGCTTCTCGTCGAAGGAAAATCGCTCCAATCCCGTTGAGCAAACAGCCGCCCGTTCCAAACCCCAAGCCGTACAACACCATCTCGGAACAGCTTCGTGATCTTGTCCCTGAGTGCAACGCGACGCCGCCCAAGAAGGAAGTGATTCCCGTGAACACGAATATCGAGGTTGGGTCCGTTCCCATCTTCAAGTACGACCAAGCTCAGCAGCAGCTCTACACCGTACTTGAGCTTCGCAATTTGAGTCCGAGACCATTGGTTTTTCGAGTAAGTCTTGGTTTTAATATTACATTACTTACCTTACTCCGCTCCCGCACAGCTGTACCTTCTATTCTCTCGGTAAAAGGTTTATTGATGATGTATAAGTTCTAAGGTACGCTATTGTACGCGTATCCGGTATCCGATTCTCTTTCTTAGCGCTTAAAAATTGACGTATGCGCGTCGAAATTGTATATAATATGTTCCAATTCCAATTCTGCCAAGTTTAAATGAATATCACCCCAAAGCGCTATGCCGTTACCAAATTGAAAACGCTTTTGCGCTGCCAGGAAAATTCCTATAGCTAAAGCTAAAGTACATATAAGAGGTATATTCCTAAATGTATTATGTTGATTCAAAAATTCAAACATATACGTACAGGTCACAACTACTAGCGATTTCCGCTTCAAATCAGATCCTCCGATTGGGAACATCCGTCCGGACAAGTCTGTACTGGTGACAGTGATTGCGGATCATGAGGAATTTAGGACTTGCTGGAAGTCCTTCTTTCAGGAAAACATCTTCATTGAGACGGTCGATTCACCTAAGATTATTCGGAAAAGACCTGACATGGTTTCCTACTTGAAGGTAAGTCGTGAATAACTTGCCACTCTGGTAGTGTTGCATAGTCATACAATCATCAACTAACCATCAGAACGTACTAGAGACTAGAATTGGCTGTGAAAATCGCTCAGGCAGGTGTTAACTGTGTGCTTCAGTGTAATCATTTCACATTTCCATCCAAGTAGACCTAGCTATTCCTAGAAAAGGGAGTACGACTTAAATCTAAAAACTAATTTAGATCTAAATACATATTATTTCCGCAATGCTGAGCTGACTACCTACTCAATTAGCAATCTGCGGCGAAATAGTGTATATTGTGAATTCCAGCTACACTTCCATGTATGTATATTATGTGTGTTCATAATTACAGAGATACGTCAAGAACGTTAAGACGACCATTCTGGATGAATTTAAGCTCTATCGGATGCCGGCCGGCTTCCCGGCCAGTGAGTACGAGAGTCTGGACATGATCCAAGACTACGATGCCTTTCTTACTGGGGAACATTACCAAGAGGAAGCAACCATTCGTCAGGTTATGAAGGAAGCTAGTGACGTTCGTGACACTTTGCATGCTGCAAGTGAGATTATCAAAGCTGCAATGGACATTTATCAGCAGATTCCGACCAAATCGCCGCTTTCTATTCAACCTTTGAGAATCCTTGGGGGTGTTTGTGGAATCTGCTTCTTTGCGCTCGTTATTTATTTCTGGATGTGCCAGCTGGATGTCCTAGCATGGTGGAGGGTCTGAATCGGAACTGCACACTTTTGTCTGAGAGCCGCTTGAGCAATTCAAGAACCCTAAATTTTCAGTAAAGCTTCCAATAATGCCCTAACCTATGAGTCTAAGTCTACTGCGTAAATAAACAGAACAATCTCTTTTGTAACGTGAATAGCTTAGATTAGATTCGAATCGAAAGCAAGTACGATGTTTTCATGCTGGTGTTCAGGAACACGTTGTGAATAATTGCTAACATTAGAAATGAGTAATAAACCAAAATTCATAACAATTGCTTGGTATTTTTTTATTTGTACGGATGTAAAATTGAGTATTTTTTCATGTTTCACTGTCTTCTTCACTCGATATTATAATCTAATAATTCATTGGTCAAACTCGTCGTATCTGCCTTTCAACTGTGTAATTTCTACTTACTTCTCCTTGAATCGAAGTCCTTGTAATAAATTCTGTATCTTGTAACATTCACTACATACTATGCACTTCTCGTTCATCTATTACTTGCTGTAAGTTGTAAGTCACATTAATTGGGAAAACTTACACTGTTCCTTTTAGTTTCTCCGTACATTCATAAAAAATATTTGGTCCTGTCTATTGTTGGCGTTCTACATAGCACTGGACTGCAGTTCGAGGTTGAGCGTTGTTACACGAAGGTTCAGGGTGGACTACTTCTACTTGATTCTGATTCCCACTCGGAGTCCGAGTCCGAGTCAGTATTTGACTCCGACACTAACACCTGCCTAATGCGAGGGACAGATACTAAGACAAACGTCAGGATCAATATTCTAACGCAATTAAGCACTGTCTCCGATTCTGACCCCGACTCCGGGCTTCGCGGAGTCACGTAAACTAACTCCGACTCCGGAAGAGTTGACTCCGGAGTCGACTCCTATTTCAGTGGAGTCGACTCCTTTGCTTATTTGACCATACTCAGTTCGTATTGTATTGTCTGGGCAATATCCGCCTTCATACAAATACTTATACGAATTGATTATGAATTAAAGCACATGCTTCTTGTAGCTTATTTGAAACCCAAAACACGAACATGTATTGCATGGTCAGTTCAAGTTCTGTTTCTAAACTTGGAAGGCTTACTTTTGCTTCAATAAGATGTCAACTAATATGTTCTCTGTCAACATTTTTTGCAAGCTGCCCAGTGGAAGTGTAAACCTGGTTTGTGAATAAAAGAAATTCAGCCGCAGAATCTGTTTTTTTCTGGTGATTTTATTATTAAGCCTATCGGAATCGGAAATATATAGCACAGAAGTTGTAAAAAATAAAGTATTTATTCGCGAATTCCTCAGTCGTCAGCATCCTGATCCAGAAGTACGGCCTTCGAGTCGCCAGTTTGAAGATCCGTAATGATTTTCTAAATAAAATATGCGAAATTATATATTAAGTTGACCATGGTACTTAAGCAAACTTTCCCAATCTTTCGAAGCAAAACGTAGTTTAATCAGGACCCCCCAAAAACATAATTTACTTTTCAATTAAACTTGTAGGTTTTACATTTTGAAACCCAACCTATAAAAATCTGAGACCTTGAGCACAAATATTTGATACCTAATTGTAATCGTAAGCAGTTTCTGAAAAATATCTGTAGCACTATTTGAAATTTTTCATTGAGTTTTTGTTGCCCTAAACTGACTCAGACCCTGCTTTTTGTAGGAGTTGTTAACTTATTTTATTTCGAAAGCTTGGTAAATTAAGTCTGGCAAATAGGTAACTGTTCAATTGTTAAAGTTCGGGATATTCGGGAAATGTATTAATCGAATTAATTTACATTTATGCATCAGTAATTAAAAAGAGAAGAAAATGATTTACCCCAAGAACTCTTCTTCGTTGATTGTCTCGTCGCCTCATCATGAGATAACAACAACAACTGGCCATTGACAAAGACACAATGAAGCAGACGAGCATGAAGAGCGGAATGAGGAGCTCCGCACGTCGAATTCCCTGTTCAAACATATCGGGAATGTAAAATCATTGAGAACTGTAGTTTGTATGTAGTTGAACGTAGCAGTGCTCGGATTTCGGAAAATATGTTTACTGGTAAATAGTGCTCCACACGGATCCGGTTTTGCCCGGATTCAGTCAGATCCGTCGGCTCTCGGATCCGCGGATCCGGATCCAATTTTTAGCCGGAGCCGGAGCCGGATCCGAATCCTCGGATCGCAAAAAATTTGGGTCCGGATCCGGAAAAATCGGATCCGTGATCCGGAGCCGCATCCTGATCCGGCTAAAAATTGGATCCGGATCCGGATCCGTCCGGAGCACTACTGGTAAAGCATTGTCATTAGCATTGTGTCATTGGGAATTATAAATCGAGTTTCCTCTTTCTAAATCAAACCTATGCGAATTGCGAACGAACTGACGGACGTTGTGGTTGTTGGTTGTATTACAATTAAATTGTGCATACGATTAATCACGGGACAAAAATGGGCAGACACTTTTGGCTGTTATTGTTATTATTATTGGCTGCTACAGGGTTGGAATTAGGTAAAGTAAACTTCAACTTACTCCGCTAAACTTCAATTCCAATAAAAGGAAAGTTCAATATTAAGGAACTATTTAAAAACATTTGAGACGCAGACTCACAGTTATGAAAGAACTAACTTCACCCTTTTGCTTTTTGAAAAACCCAAAATGTCCGATATCAATCTTTCTTTACAAAGAATAATAAAAATTGTAAGTCTGGAGTTCTAGATCGTACTGCGGGTTTGTGACTGTAACATGTGTTTGCGGAAAATTTCGCCAGATGGTCATGAATTGTTTTGGCTTTTTTAAATGAATGAGGCCCTGTTGTTTTTCATATGTATGTTATTAAAAGAAAATTTTCCATTTCTTTAGTTGTTAAATTTTCTAAATTCACTACCATTGTGTTTTTGTATGTTATACGGAGTGTTCTATGCAAAAATATGTCGATAATAATATTGAGAACTTCTGTGAGTATTCACCTATACTTCTATAAAATTATTCAGTAATTAATAAGTATTCATGAAATAATTAAGAAAATGTCCACAAAAAACTAGGACGCACAAGGCTAAAGTCGTGAGGGTAATGGCATTTTGGCAGTATTATATCAGGAATATATCATGAGCTCAGCCTACCGTAAAGTCTTCCATGACTTTTTCAATTTTGAGTGCAGTTTGAGCAAATTTTTCCTGAGTCTCACTCAGGACTTTGCCATCAATCCCAAGTCCTGCCAACAGTCCATCGGTAATGCTCGTCTCGTTCTTGGAAGTATGCCCACTTCCCGTGTCCTTCTGTCCAGTAACCGGTTTCGTCCCGAATTTCTTGTCTTCTTCGCCCGATACCGCTGTATCCGTGTCCTCGTCGCTTGTCTCCGCATCTCCTTCTTCGTCGTCCCAGTCCTCCGCCTCGTCTGTCGTCTCAGAACTCGTGTCGTTAGTACTTGTGTGATTCAGAACCACGGGTGGGTTCACAATTGTTGAATGATTGGTTGCGGGTGCACTCGTCTCTTTGCTAGAATCCGTAGCCACTGCACGGTAACAATGCAAAGTCAGTGAAAGCCATGGTGAAAGTACTTTTCTCTTATGCTTACAAATGCGACCGATTTAAACGCAAAACCAGATGGGCTTCCGATAGAGTAGCATTTTTGATAAGTTAGTTGAAGTGAATTTTTTTTTTTAAATCGTCTGGAATAGTAATATAGGTACCGAAGGTGGTAAAGTTTCAGAAAATTCCGAACAGGAGTACTGTAAAAGTAAGTTTAGGTTTTTTCTGAAATTGCAGTGGGAGTGGAATATAACCAACTTGTCTTAAGCCAGGTTAGGTTAGATTTACAAAAATGTAGCCAAATAATCGACTAGCATTTAGAATAGAGCAGTAGGTTTTCGTGTCGAGTTTTGGAAGTTGGGACTCCCAGTTGATTTTGTTTACCGTTTTTGGATGAGCTGGTTTCATTTTGCTTAGCCGTTGCCCAGTACGTATTAATGGCCCCATTGACCTCATTGGAGTAGAAGAGCCCGGCTACCAGAGCCACGGCACCGCCCAGCATCACGATAATGGCGATCACGACGAAGAGGCCGACAAAACAGGATTTCCGCCTATTCTTCTTCTGTGGCTTTATAACGAAGTCGTCGGGATCCCTCTCGTTTTGTGACAACATGGAGTAACTGTCCTTCTTCATCTTGGATTTCGATGTGGACAAAGTTGAGACACAAATCAATTTTCTAATTTGACGTCAATTTCTGATAATCTACTTTGTGTGCGACGAAAAATTTAGCTTGTCTTGAACAAAAATCTACAAGGGCTTGAAATTAAGATGGAAATATGTTTCCGCGTTAAATTGAGATATTGGGAAGTGCTGACTAGAAATAAGAGGAATTGGGAGGCACAAGGAGAGGACGTGGCTTCGGCTGTGGCTTAAACAGTCTGAATTCTATTAATGACTAATTGATGAGAATTAGTGCGGTGCACTGGGAGTCCTTGCGGTTTTAGATAATAGCTCCAATTGATATCGTCTTGGTTGTCAACAGCCTACGCTTCCAGTAGTGTTGAGTATTCTACTGCCAACTGAGTACTTTTTATGGATTATGTACGTAAGCGTTCCTGTTGCTAATCTTCTGCCTCGACCTCTTTAGTCGGACCATGCCAGGCGGCGGATCTGGTTTGGCTCTGATGATGTATGGACAGGTGGACACGACACCCTTCTGTTTTAGCGTCTGTGTGCTGATGCTCATTATGTTACTGGTTCTTTTCAAATATCCTCGTTTCTAGCCCGAGCATGAAAGAAAATAAATATCATAAACAGGGCTGAAAAACGGACTTTTAAAATGATTTGATGTCATGAATTTTAATGTCAAGTTAATTTGCCACCAGAATTCGGAAGGATATAGCAAAGTGCTCTCCCAACAAGCAGTAACATATAACTACACGAAAACTACGCCAACTCCATTACACTACATGTGTTTACAAGATTCAGCATTCCTTCTCCCTGGTCATAAATAGAACTCACGAATTCCCATGCAGAAAATCTCGTTCAAAAGACAAAAACCTCATTGAACTAAACCACAGAATTGGCTCTAACATATGCATGATCCAAGATATTAATTAGCCTTTTGTTCCAATCCTGAAACAGTAAGACACACGGAGCTACTTCTGCATACTATTAATTAATCCGTATCTATGTATGTATTTATTCCTCTCTCGGCGCGGAGCTACTTAATGAGAATTCAATCGAACGTATTGAGTCCTGAGCGTCCTGTCAACCACGAGTTGTAGTACACATTATCTACGTAGTACTACACAGGCCTGCATATATGTAGCATTTAGGTAAGCATTATATGCCAGCATTTATACCGAGGAAATTGGCATACGTAAGTGTTTGTACATGTTCGTTTCGATGATACAGATGTTTTGTGGGACTCTGAATGCTAAACCCTAAACGCAAGAGTAAATGAAACAAAATAAGTTTATAAAATATGTCCTTAGGTGCATACATAGGCTTGTAAACATACAAAGCTGTTCTATTTTGTATTACTCAAATTAAAATAAATTCGCTTCTGGTCCCAAACTGTCAGAGGGACAATAGAACCAACTAACTCTTTTAACCATTACCAGAAGTAAATAAATATCGCCCTACCTGCAGTAACAATTAGCCTACTATGGCTTGTTTTGACTTTGATGCGGTTATGAAATTAAACATTTATTGGTCGGCATATGCAACTGCGCTAGCGGATACGGCGGCCAGTGAATCGTGGGTTGAAGAGGTATGTTCTTCCGCTTTTTCGGCTAGAAATCCCAGTAGCTACAGCAAAGTTTACCTAGGAAGACAATATCTCTAACCGGAAGCTGACTATGCGAGTGCTGGCTGAATAGTTAAGTGTTTACATTTAACGTTTACGTTTACAATTAACGAAGCGGCTATTTCTTCCGTTTTAACCGTGTGAATTTAGTGGGAAATAATATTGGTACGTAAATAAATGCTGCTGCCGGAACTGTTATGCGTTATGCAGTTTCAGTATGCGCATTGGCTTAAAATTGAAGTACGAGTATATCTAGAAGCCTGATCGGAGAATCCACATCCTTGGAAATCAAAGGCGTCAATCAATATACATTACATTTTACACGTTGTGTAATTCCTCGGATTTGAAGCTACTGATTCCAATTCAATGGTGTAGATTTTCCATAAAAGTGGTCTCAGTACTGCAGTAGCCGTTATTTCAAGTTGTTTATTTCACCAAAGAAGTAGTTATTAATGTTAATTTTAGTAGTTACATGATGGTTTATGTGGAGACAGTAGACAGCACAGGGCTTAAATAAGAAACGTGACTTCCCAATTTTGAACGCCTCTTTTCCAACTAATGATTATGTATAAAACAACGAGTTGTAAGTATTCAGTATTCGACTAAATTAGTGAATGTAGGAAATTCTTAAATAATATTCTCTTCTTTTTTTTTTCTTCTTTTTTTTGATTTTCCTCTTGTCTTGGATCAAATAATTCTCAAGAATCTCCGACAATCTATTGCAGACGTAAGTGTCAGCATTTGAACATATGTAGAAGTACCCAATACTAAAGCTTAGTATTAACACTACCTATTTGGTGCTTGTATATTATTATTGTTAATTTTCAGTTCTGGTCTAATTCTCTTCCCAAAGTAACTCTCTAAATCTAAATATAGGGACATTCATATGCATGCAGTTTCTCAACAGTGAAAGGAACAACTTAATTAGTGAAACACGATGTTCCCACCGTATGGACGCTTAATCGGTTACTTAATTTCTAATTTCAATGCTGTCTACAAGTAATCTTTGTATAATATCTTCCTTTACCATAATTTCGATTCAAAAACAATCCATCCGTGTTCCAGAGTACGGAGCTGTTCAAGGCGAGTGGGCCAGCCATGCCGTTTAGGGGGAAATTGGCATATTTATTTGATTTAGGGAGTTTGAGTCCACATGTTTTGCAATGGTAATGACTGACCAACAATCCGCAGTGAACAACTCTGACTGAATTGTGAATCCCAACTATTGGCAACTATCAATATAAATAATTAGGTAGTAATTTCTTAAGAAGAGAATGGTACATTGCAATTAAAAGTATCCCAAGAATAAATATAAGAGGCACGAGCTATAACCCAATCAATAGGTGAACATTGAACATTGGCAAAAAATATTAATCCCATCTAATTTCCATTAATGCCAGTCTCAGCATATTTAGATATCTCTACTCTACTTACAGCAGTCATCCTGTGTCTATTTAGTTTAGATCCAGGCATAACAGGTACTTTCCACCGTCCTGCCCTTCAAACGGCTATAATCTAATTTCCAACCACACTACAATACAACAGTGAAGCAAGCATCACGAGGAATCCGAAAGAAGTTCTAAGATCAACAAAAACAAATAATTTATACCCTTGAGGGATTCTTTGAAGGTAACTGAAATCACATGCAAACGGCCTGAACTTTCACGGTACTTAATTATACTCCATTCAACACATGACATGCTTATGTAGTTATCTCACCACAACACCTCCTTTTCCATAATAATTAGCAGCTCAATTATCACAGATATTATAGTATAACAACAAGCATGTACGATGTCATTTTCAAAACAAGGCTGACAGTAGTGACAGGAAGCAGAAAGGAAAATCAAATGTATTCTAAACTAAGCTTCCCACAATACGAATTACTGCTAACCAGATATTCCTGTCCAACTAGATATGAATACTAATGTATGTATATACCCAAAACAGCTATACGGAGCCGCTCACATTGAGTGGGCCAATCGCTAAGTTACGTTTGTCATATTGACACCTCGTAGTAACCAATGCCTACTTCATCAAAGAAATCTGGAATTTTGGTTCCAGCAATCTTCTCGGTTGGCCATCTGCAGTGAGTAACTCTGTATAGTTTTGAGTAAACATGGATTTTACACTCGTTGAGATCCACTTGATCAACTTCTGAATGTACCGGACAATTCCTTATAATTATATCCCTCTGAATTTGAATATCCAGAACTTATTTACAAGATCCCTGTACCGGGTTAACTCTCAAGTCGGTGCAGTAGGTGGCACAAAGTCCCTAATCCCTAATCCGTCTCGTCTATAAGAACCAGGTACAGGTTTTAGAAGCATGAAGTAAAGGATTATTGTGAGCACAGTCGTCAGTGTGTAGACTGGGTTATCAAAGAAGCAGTCCCAAAATTCATTAAAAAAATATGAATAGAGTCAATTTGGAGTTTCCGGTTTATGGATTAAACAAAAAATCCCTTAAACTCTGACTCAACTAATCCCAAACTTTTTGCCACTACATCAATTTCAAAATCTTACTAGACTTCGTCTTTGGTGTGTTTTCACACTTTCACCGAACTTATTTCGCTACAGGAATTTCTTAGCCCTAGCACAGTCATTTTGAGAAATAATGCAAGTGCATTTCCGGGACGTTGACAAATGACGAGCAATAAATATAAAACGGCACAACTTAGGACTCAATATAACCCCTTACTCGTTGTAATTAGAATTTGACTTATAAACTTATTAAGTTACTAGGATGTGTGACTCGCAGACTCGGTAGTACACTTTTTTCAACATTACGAGTTTAGTGACGAAGACTATGTAGTTTAACCCCCAAAAATATCAGTCTCATTTAAATAACAAACAACGTATTATATGTATTATTGTAGATCCAGACTAAAGTACTTGTGATTTGGGTTGCATGATTAATTTAGATATCTCGCTTTACAAAAAATCCTTTTCGCCATCTCATTTTGTGACTCTATAATCTGATCCGTAGTTGTAAAGTGGATTTTGTTAAATCCCTCACTGTGGGGGCTTTTCTGTAGCTCTCACTTCATTACTACGTAATTTCCAGTTTTGATTCAATTGTTTAAATTTTAGCGTTCACTCTGAGACTCTTAAAGAAAAGTAATAATAATTGGTAGACGGGGTGATTGACATTGAACAGGCGTGATTTAGGGACGGACTTAGAAGAAGCCCTTGACGTAGTAGTAGACGAACGTGGCGATGGTGATGTGGAAGAAGGTGGAGAAGAGAAACAGGGAATGGAGGATGAGCATTCGCAGAATGTCTTGTTCCACTCTCTTGGGCCGTGTTCGAAAAGTTTCATTGAGATCGTTCTCGTCCTCTCCCGCCGGTGCTTCGTAGTCATGCGTAATTTTCCAAACTCCAGTCTCGTAGTAGTTCTCCAACATCTTCTCCTTCTCTTCGTAGCGGGCGAAAAGCCAATCCTGGAACCCTTCCTCGGACGTAGGGACCTGGTCAAACGCAAATTATCAATCAAGTATATACTTACTCAAGTATTTGTTCATTGATAACTTAACCAGAGAAATTCACATAAGAGTGCGATTAAACATTTCAAGGGAGCCCATGAGATAATCATGAATTACATTCGAATTTACGATGATTCAATCAATCTAAACTTTAAACGGTTATAATGCCTATCTACCGGGATGGCCAGCATTTAACAATATCGCAATATTTAAAGCGGTAAGTACGAAGAGCCCGGACCTTAGTAAAACCCAAAGCTGTAGGATTGCCTCGCTAATAGTTCGTTTCTATGAATGGAACCTAACACTGTCAGGTTCGAGCTATACTCTCTCGTACTCTGGTGAGAGTCGATTTTAAAATGTTACGAGAAAAACCGTATATTATTACCTTGTCAATGGGAAACAATCTGTAATGAACATGAACATTGCAGGGCTTCACATAGCCAGTGATAATCGCTACAATGTCCAATGGTTTTCCATTTGGGTAGGCTATAGTAATGTCCAACACGTACTTGAGGGTTGTGAGCTTATAATCTGTGTCTGTTCCGAACAATAAAGATCAGTATTATCTGGATGAATCAGGTGCGCACAAATTAGGAAATACTTTCTGCATTCGATCCATTGCATTCATTCAAAGGATCTTCTATAATTCGGTGGGTTGCAGAACATTCATACGGTCTATTCCAGTATATTCCACTACTTATTAGGTATGTAAGTATTCTATTATGTATGGTATTGACATTGACATTGACTTACTGTTGTTGCCAGCCAGTTTCAACGACTCTTCATACCGCTGTTTGGACGTAGGGCCAATTCCATCCATAATGGCTTGAACAGCTCCCATGCGTGGCAGTGTCACGTGCTCTAGATGAGGAAGATCATTCTTCCTCGCATAACTAAGAATGGATTAAAAATTAAAAAAATTACAATTAAACCTAATTTAGTGAATAAATTAAATTCAGCATATTCAGAAATACTAACTAAGCAGTAACTAGTAAGATAGTGAATTCAGAATATGCATTTCAGAAAATATTCAATTATCAGTTTGGGAGTAGAAAATAAATGCTGAGATTCCTAGTTTTCTTTAATGACTTCATACTTTTAGTCATTCCTGTAGTTTAATCAAATTGGCATTCCATGTTTTAACTGACCGATAAGAAAGAAAGACAGCCCAACTTTACTGAACAAACACAAGTACTCTAAATTCATTTGTAGAATTGATTTTGAAATAAGACAGATTGCAGAAAAGTTATTTAATTTCTTTGGCTGCATTTTAAAAACGCCAAAAAAAAATGTTTGTTTTGCATCCATGATTTTTAAGTCTGCTCCACCATACACACCCTCTGAGTCTAATCACGGAACTTATTCACTATCGTTATCTCTTATCTCCTCATTCCAGAGTTCGAGTGGATTTGAATTTGAAATTAAAGACTAACCCCGTTGCATTATTTATTTTACTGCGTAAATACATTTAATTGATGTAAGTATAAGATAAAACGTGCCCTACCCTTGACTAACGACTCGTCTCTTATGTAGAAACCCGCCTTCCGGAAATATAACAATCCATTTTCTGGCTCTCGGGACATACACGTCATACAGATAAGCACTCAGCTCGCGGATTGTCCTCTCCCGTTTGTCTTTACCCTAGTGAATTCACAAATAATTACAAAATTAATTTTAACTCTTTTGCTACATATAAATTGGCAGCACCGGCCACCGAGTCACAAGCCTTTACATATATGCAGTAATCAACTCCATTAAAACCCTTCTCCCACAGCTTCGAGAAGTAACTCCGTCACGTGCAACGCTCACGCTGGCATTAAATCGACTATATAAGTTAAAGTAGCACTAAAATACTTAATTTTGATTTATTTTGAAGTGTTCAAGATTCTGGCTACTAATACGTCCACAGGCAAAAAAACGCTGCTTTCCTTCTTCAAGCATTAAGCCCGGAAGGCGCATATAAACTCTATGCACCTTCAAGACTCTTGGCTAGTAGGGGAGACCGGGTACAATTGGAACAATTTACACAATGCATTTTATTGCGGCTAATTAAAGATAACTAACAAGTCGGAAGCATCTATATGTAAGTAATTTTATTGGTACAATTTTGGTATTCAAAGGTCATTTAGATTGACCTCCAAAAAAAATCGA
>JAQFXY010000799.1:0-16673 GCA_034693865.1 Ceratophysella sigillata | reverse complement strand
TTTATGGTTTCTTGATGGTCGCCATTCCTTTTGCAGTGATTAAATGCGCGGTTAGCAGAAGCCGGAGGCGACGGATTAGCTTGTAATGGATAAAAAAACTTCACCAAAAACCCAAAGTTGCCCAAATGAACGTAGCAATAAATCCACGAATCATATAAATTGAAATTATGGTTTATTTAACTGAATTGTGAATTGTGAGATGAGATGTGAGCAGAGCAGAGGTCTAGAGGGTAGAGAGGGAGAGAGTTGACTTTTCCTCTTGTGCTCGAGAGCTTCTTGCCTTCAGTTTGGATCGACTTGGTCCTTTCTCATTCGCCCGCACTTCATCCCGCCAGTCACCGCCTTTTCAAACTCCCTCCCATGCAAATACATGCCGCATTTCAAACCAGCTTCTCTCTTCCTCGTCTAGTCTCCACAATCTGACAAGTTGCTCTGAAATCAAAAAAGGGCCGAATCCAGAACTTAATCGCCGTCCCCTTACCCTTATTACCTAATTACTTTGGACGCTGGACACTGGGGAAGGTGTTAGGAGTTACCGGTGAACACGTGACATTATGATCGGTTGGCAAAAGTAGAAAATTGTAGAAAAACTATCGGGTCTGGAGTTCGAGTGTAAGTATCAAATCACTGCAATTACAAATTAACATTGTAAACTTTACATTGTACCTTCACCTTACTACATAGGACCCAATGTTATATGCTATGTACTTAATGTAATGGGCCTATGTTCATGCTCTATTGTCTATGAACATGCAGTATTGTAGGCACAGGCACATTAAGGACCAGGTCACGGCACGGGTGACGGGGTGTGCCTTCGACATTAGCTTAAGAAAATGTGCTATTTTAAGAAGGCAATTTACCATACGCTTACTCGCATATAATATATTAAATTGTTAATTTAAGTACTTTTAATAGTACTTGTAGCATCAGTGAGAACAAAGTTAATGTTTGATGTAAAATGTTGTCTACTATGTTATTTTCCAGGACCTGAATAATAAATGTACATATATTCATTTTGCAGTTGTAAATTGAGGTGCAAGTGTCCTGTGGTAGACTATCATCATGAACAATATCCAGTATCCTCTGAACAACACCGATGCCTTCAAAAGATGGAGAACTGGGTCATTTGTGGAGCCAGCTGTAGTGAAGGGGTCATGCCAGTGTGAAAGCTATAGACTCGCCAAAGAAGACTTGGAGAACAAATATTTGGACTTCCGAGAGAAAGTTCAAAGGGAGTATGAGCTCAAGCTGGAGGCTGAAATACAGAAACTGAAGAAAAATACAACTGGAGAGTTGGAGAAACTGATGCGAACCACTAATGAAAGTCTTCAACGAGAAATAAGTTCCCTAAGGGAATCCAAGTTGTATGTAGAACGAAGTCGAGACGAAGCTTTAGCTAAAGTTCGGGATTTGAACATACAAAACCAAGAGATAATGCTCCAGTAAGTTCGTGGTCACAAACATAAATTAATCATGTACGTTTTAGTGGGATCAGACTAAAAAACTAACTGTTCGTTGTTGTTCTTTGTTTTGTAAAGAATGAAACAATTGCAGCTTATGGATAGCTCCAGATTATCAGGAGTAGAATCGGAGCTCAAGTTAAAAACTTTTGAGTTTGGGAGATGTTCTCTACTTTATTCGGAAGCAGAAGAAAAGTACAAAGTCCTTGACATGGAAAAGGAGAAAATTTCTGAAAAACTTGATGTACGGCCCAGCAGGAGCAAAGAAGGGACGACCGGCATACATCAAAATTTGATACTAAATTAACTTAATTATGTATAGGTTGTCAAGGAGGAATTATCCAGGGTGAAGTGCGAGTCTGAGCAAAAGATTTGTGCTCTTCAGTTACAAATAAGTGACAAGACAATAAGACTTGAAGCGTATGAGAAATTAGAGGATGAACTTGACAAGGTTGTTGTTCAGGCTGCTGCTTTGCCAGGTAATAAAATTTTGGATACTGCAGCATAATTTGTACAAGATTTTCTATTTTCTGTCTGTGTAACTAACAACTGTTAATGCCAATGCCATTGAAAATTTTAACAGAAAGTAGCGACGCAGAAGAAATTCTCGCTGCATATGGTTATGGTGCAAATATTCCCTGCAGTGCTAAGCGAAGACTTCAACATTCACTGTCGTTAGCAAGACGGTAAGACAACTTATTCTTGAAATGGATGCCGTGTTTTAGATTTGCTTTGATTTACCACGTGTTTTTTTTCAATTAATTGGCAGAGTTATGGAACTTGAACATCGTTGTCAAGAATTTAAGGAAAACCTTTTCAAGGAGCGAGATCAGAGACAAGCTCTTCAACAACAACTTGATGCTGCTAATGCAGCTATACTTTTAGCTGGCTACCCTACTACTGAACTGCTAGAACTAATCTCCAAAAAAGAGGTGGAGCTGACGAAATCCAGTACAGCTCTAAAGAATTCTCAAAATGAGCTAGCATCCTTAAAACTAGCAGAAGAGCAACTAAGAAAAAACGTGGCCGAAGCAGAGAAGCGTGAGCAGCTAGCGATGAAACAAGTGATTGCAGCATCAGAGTCAAGGAAGCTAAGAACAAGTCGAAGTAGTGGCTCGTCGAGTGCAAAGTTAAATAGAATCCATTTTAAAGATTCGCACGAAACAAAAATCCTGCACAGAAGCCCAAAATTAATCTCAGCCTCCTCATCTGGCACGTCAATCTTTGCCAATAGTACTGTAGGTATTCATTTGAGAAAACCTCTCACTTTTAGTAAAGTGGATGAGTTCCAGTCGTAAAACAAGTCAAGTTGCTTACCGCTTACATTAATGTTTGATATCCGGATGTTTAAATGTCGAAATATATTTTTTATACAAACGGTCTGTAATGATAAACTTAGGAAGCGCCGAATTAAATTATTGTGATTTTATTTGTATTTGTATGTTTGTATGTAACTAACTAACCATTACATACTTGCATTTATTGCGGAATTTCAGTATGCTACAACAGCGTATGTAGCAGTTCTGAAAGTTTGTTGACTCAAAAGTTCACACCAATACTCTACTTTGGAAATGAATAAGTTCTGAGTTAATCAAAATATTGAAGGAACGACCAAGATGTTATCCGAGCGAAACACGTCAATTCCTCGGTGGAGAACGCAAACCTTCGGGTATTCTAGTCGCAAAATTCCTTCTGCAAACTGGTCCAAAAAGTTCTTACATTATTTTCATGTAAGTTGTGTAGGTAGTATGTTTTGATAACTAGTGAAAATAGCATTTACCTTAGTTGCCGAGTCGCCACGATTACCTACAACTGCAATGATTTTACCCCTGTTTGCGTTTAGAAATCCAGTTTCTTCACTGGGATTCAGAGAACCATCGGGTGAAAAGGCGGTGATGAACGGTATATTGAGACTCTCAGGAATAGCACCACGATTATAACTGGAAACACGCAATTTCATTCATTAATGTCTGAGCCAAATCCAAATGGACTCGATAATAACTGTGTGCTTTAGTTTAACTCACTCTTCCTTATTTCTGACGTCAACAACAATTATTTTAGGCTTATTGTTGCTCCCGTTAACTTTTAGCAAACGTAAAACATCTTCTCCACTGACACGGGGACATTTTTCATTCTTCAGATCATTCAAACTTATGGCTTCCATTTTCTAAAGATCATTATTTACTATTATTGTATTTATCGGTAAACCAACCACGTATTCGATAATAATATCTCACCAGTGCTTCGTTTACAGACTGGCTTTCCTCCGTTGAAGCTTGTCTATATTTGTTACCCATTGCATCGAAGGAATTGTTGCTGAACTTTCTGGCGACACTCAGACTTTTCTTCAACGGTGGTGGCTCATGCCTTCGACACATTGCACTTTTCGGAGTGTTGCGATAGATTTCGACTGAATCTTTTACGCACTTCTCAATGTTAATTTCTAAAAAGACATAATATCGATAATACATTAAAACTGGAAACAAGAGTTCAAAGATTGAGGGAAATATGAAGAAAGCGGTTACTATACCTGGCATATCCGAGAATAGTAAAATACACTCATTGAAACCGGAACTTAATAATCCCTCCCGTAACTGGTACAAAATGGACAATCCAATGCAGAGTGAGAACGAGGAATCACCGAGTAGTAACTTGTCCCACAGGTGAAAGATTTTGTGCAAAGGAAACACATCTAAAACGAATATAACCACCATAATAACGTTTGAATAATCACAATAGAGAAGAAGCTCCTCAGATGACATACGTGAAAACATAGTGAGGAACCATGGAATTGCATAGAGTTCTGGAGCGAAGCCGATTGAGTCCAAATGATTTGTGAGTTCAGGATCATGAAAGGCAATGAGCTGAGAGAACTTGGCAAGGTACTCCTGAATAATTGCAGAATTGTCCTTCAGGAAAAAGTTGTACAAATATTTAGGAATGAAAGACGAGAGGCATGTGAAAGCCATTGCTGAAAACAAATAATGCTGTCAATTAATACGTGCAATATATATTATAACAAACAAGTGTCATTCAATGGCGTATGTCAGCTTTATCTGTGTTTACCTTCATTATTAAAGTTCAGGTATAAAAACGGAGCTGACAATGAGTCGAGTCCCTGCCAATAAACATACTCCTTGTTACTCACAACCCAGGCCTTCAATATCCGTTTAAACTTTTCGTGGCCACTTGGACTGGACAGGAGTTCGTCATATTGGTGGCATCTTGGAATGTCTACTTCAATCTAAGAAACAGCCAAAATGCCTAAATATTCATATTCAAACTTTAAATTGGGCTAGCTAAATTTTTCCAACCTGTCGATCAGTTGAAGTTGGAGTCTCCTTGTCAATGGACCTATATGTGCCTTCAACATCTCCCTGTATACCCAACAAACATGACCAGATTTGAGCCCGAAAAAAAGGTGGAATGTCTTTGAGGCACTCTTTGTAAATCATGCTTCTCGTATACGGGTAGCCCTGTGCCAAGAATAAATGATTGAATTCATTGGAAATATCCGACAGGTATTTTATTTTTATGAAGCTGCAGTATTTTACCTTAATTAAGCGGTCAAATAAGAGAATCCGCTGAAATTGATATTCAATATCCTTTTCCCTTATAATCAAGGGTAGCGATGCAGTTTCTCTTGGCATGTAATTGGTCTCAGGTAACATTTTAGAGCTATAATAGAAACATAAATGCGTTGAAAAATATTAAATTCTTCTTAGCCACTAATTATATAATCAGTCGCAACAAAGATAATTTGTTTTTACATATTTGAAGTACGTACATTCTAGGCGTAATGAGTGGATAGTATACTTCCGGCGGTACACAACTCACTCTTTTTCTTAATTCGCCCAAAGGCAAAACAATGACTGTGTGATCCAGTAATAATCCCCGTTCTTTGGATTTGCCTACAGATTCGCCAGTAAGCGTCATTGAGCTGTAAGTAGGGTGCAATGCAAAATACAATTTACATATTCCTGATATGCTTATGCAGACTGACTGCAAGATTAATTCTGTAACTGATCATACCTAGGGAGAGAAAGGGCGACAGGCTTCTTTCTTGTAAGACCTTGACGCTTCAGTTCACCGATTACATCCCCACCCGCTAGTTGCCAAAAGTAATAAACTTCCTTCATTGTTCTTCGTCCAAGATGATTAAATTCTCTAAAATTCTCGACATTATTCGACTTGTCAAGATCTCCAGTAGAAGCAGCAGCCGCTCGGTTTATACTACTGCTTTCCGTTCCAGAGTTGATTTTACTTGAATCTAAATTAGTAACATTGTATGAATTAAATTCGAAGACTCTATAAAAAATATTACATACTTGGAAATTACGACCACTTACACTGACTGCTCGAAAGGCTATTCAGTTCCAATAACAAAGCCTTTGGCCACTGTCGTTTCACAGGGTTAATTTCTAAACATTTGTCGAGTATTTCTCTTATTCTCGGGTCCAATGTCTAAAAAATTAGAAGTTACACCGACATTAAAGGATATCACAAAGATAGCGAAATAAATAATGTACCTACTTTTAAGATATGTGAAGAATGATGCTCTTGTAAAATTCGCTCAACCACCCCATCCTCAGAGTGAATCAAGCTTGCAATTTTTCTAA
Source organism: Ceratophysella sigillata (assembly GCA_034693865.1). Taxonomy (NCBI): domain Eukaryota; kingdom Metazoa; phylum Arthropoda; class Collembola; order Poduromorpha; family Hypogastruridae; genus Ceratophysella; species Ceratophysella sigillata. The sequence continues at coordinate 10,594 of JAQFXY010000799.1, read as the reverse complement.
TAATCTGGGGTAACTTTAAATCAACCCATAATTCCTTTCCAAGTAAAACTTCCATGATAATCATCCCCAAGGACCAGACGTCACAGGAATGTATACATTCTCCTCTTGACATTCCAGAAAGGAAAACATCAGGTGCAGTGTATTTTGGATTTCCAATTGGAAAGGAAACATATTTTCCACCATTTGTGACGTAGTGAACTCCGTAATTAAATAATTTCACATTCTTTTCAGAATCAAATAGAATGTTTTCGAGGCAAAGGTTCCGACTCACGATTCTATAAAGAAGATTGACAATAGTTAGTTCGATTCAGGCTATGTATATTCAACTATCACGTATTACTGACTCTTACCCGTGTTCATTTAGATACACCAAAGCTTCAAGGACCTGTTTCACAAGCTTCAGTAAATTCTCCGGATTGTTTGCAATCTCATTATTGTCATCTCTGAGTACACTTGCTACATTTGATCCATAATATTCTGATACAAATATTATTCTCTCTGAAAAACAAGGCATGCTTATATTTATAAACAGTTTTTATTTTGACTAGGGCATACACGAAGTTCGCCATGGAAAATGTATTAATCTCACCATGCTTACTGCGAATTATATCAACATACTGTGCGAGGTGTGGATGACACAGTGACTTTAAAAATTGTGACCTTCCTAGTATCCTAATGCTATTTGGTGTTAAGGGCAATCCGTTAGTTCCACATGCATCTTGACGCTGACTTGAGGTAAAGAAAGTGACCCCAAACTGAGCATCCTCCAAAACTTTGTCTGCTTCATTTTTATGCATATTGATATTGAGTCACATCCGTCTCAGGCACTTCGCAGAAACGTCAAATTGTGCTCAATACGGAGTACTTTTTTATCTCCTTTCATCCAGCTGCTGAAATTAGTAAAGAAATTCATTTTAAAGTTATCAAATCACTCCACCAAACCAGATAAGCATTACAACTTATAACGGAAAACAGTTAGGTTGATTATCACAGACCGAAGCACCATTGAATCACAGGAATACGTTACGGGTGTATCAAAGTCAACAGAGTCAACAGAATTAGGTACCTACACACAAATGTTTATTGGAAACGAGGTCAATAATTTAGGCGTGCTGATAAGAAAAACCAGGTATCCTGGTATCCTAGATACCGGGAAGTCTATTTTGGCCCCAAAAGAAAGAATCCGGAAGATAAGAGAAAAAATTCGAAATGACGAGAAAAAATCGGGAAGTGATGAGAAAAACCAGGAAATCGGCGACAAGAAGATGGAAAGGGGTAGACGGAAGGGAAAAACTATGTCAGAACATATAAATATGTACTAGGACACCGACATCTCCAGCTGCGTAATGCTGGAAACCATATTGCGGAGGCGGGAAGCAGTGCCGGAGCGGAGCAAGGCCCGTCTATGTCTTTTTCACACGAATTTCGTGTAACTAGTGATGGCATCAAACATTAGTGTATGATCTCTGAAAACTGAAATGAAAAAATTATTTATTCGTCGTAAACGCATGCACAAACCAGGTTACATCACTCCCACGTCAAAGACTCACCGCCGCGCAAGTAATACGGAAAGGAAAAAAAAAAAAGAGAAAATAACTGGGGAAAAGAAAAGAGAGAAAAGGAGGAAAAGAAAAGAAAAATTCAGGTTAATTACATCTAGAAATTCCGAAAAATCCATTTCGGCCAGCGCGTAGCGCGAGTTGGCTTCAGTGAGAAGTTTTGGGTGACCGGGAAGTTTCTTTGGTACATTTGGATACCGGGAATAAAAAGTTTTTCCCCCCACCACCGAATGTAGGTATCTGAAAACTGAAAAGTAATCACAGTCCCCTACAAACTTTAAAGGAATCCTACACTAAACCGAATTCCTAAAAATCTTGCTCATATTTTAATGAAATACCAACTGAATATTACATGCATATTTTGAGTTTCCGGTTACATACGTATTTCAAGCCAACACAGATATTTCGCACTTATAGCATGTATTATGTACATCGTACATCTAAATCAAGACGGGGTCCACGAAATTTCTAGCCCTATTGAACTTTTGATGTTTGACCTTTCTCGAAGAAATTACTTCAACAACAGTTCTTGTACTCATTGAGATTAAGGTCAAGCTAGTACCTAGCACTTCATCTGTTTATTTGTATCCTGAACCATTTGGATAAAAGTTTCTGAAACAAAACTTGCTTATCTCAACGAGTACACCAACTTTTGTTCGGGTAATTTCTTCTAAAAAAGTCAAACATTAAAAGTTCGCAAGTCACTAGGTGCAAGTATTGTGAGGAAAAAGGCTTGACAATTTTCACTTCTTCACGTTCGCTCAACTCCAACCAGTAGTCAGTAGTGGTGAAGATTCACAATTCACAAAATACAAATGACAAAATGCAGTATACAAAATATTATATAGTCTTAATTCAAATTCAACTTCACAGCTCAGTATATACAATACTTAGGACATAATATATTAAATAATTTATATTTAATATATATCTCGCATCTCACCCAGATTCCCAGATATCCTTAAACCGAGCCTTAGCGTTTTGTGGGAGTTGTTGGTTTTCGGTGTCAGATATGACACATGACTGGGTCAGTGAGATGGTGAAGCTGAATGTGAAGAGTGTGAAGTGGGCGGTTTTGATGTTTGTAAAGTCACAACAGACATGAAGATATCCAGTTCCAGATACAAATAATAGCAAGTTACATTAATTTACAATTTAGGGAGTACCTCCGTGACTGCTTGTCTGGGCTGCTGTTTTCCCTCGCCTGCTCACTGGACAAACCGCCTAATACCTGCCCATGTCCCAGAATTTGAAGGGACGGCGCGAAGCTTGTTGCCGTGAGGCCATTGGTTTATTTCTCAAGCTGAGGCCAATGGAAGGAATTGCAGTTTGCAGTAGTAGGTAGTAGTCTTGGGTAGTAGTAGTAGTAGTAGTGTTGGCTCTCTGCACTTGCGTTTTTAACGACCGCCACCGCCACTTTCTCCTCATTTACATTTGAATTTTGAATTTTTTGAAAAAGTTACAACATATATTAATATCATTTGTTATTATGCTTTTTAGCTTCATTTCATTCTGATTCAGTTTGGTTGGAGCTGAGGTTGACCCGATCCAGATCCAGGTCAACTCCTTGTTCCCCCGGCAGGAAGCAACGGTGGGTTGTTTATTTTACCTTACTTCCTCATCCGATCTTTTCGTTTTTATTACTTCCCATACATTCTTTATTCTGTCTCCTAAAATACAAAATATGAAATATTGTGCTTACAGCTTGCAGCAATACGTTGCACGGCACTTGTACAACCTAAGTTTTTTACGAATATATATGTACATGTATAAATAGGCCAGCAACTATGTCATCAACCCACACCTTTTAGGAAACTCTTGACCTGCGACCTGTACGAAGAAAAAACTAGAGAAAAAGTTGTGAGTTCATCGGGATAAGCCACTTTCGTCTAAGGAACTTTTCACCAAAGAGCCAAGTGTCAGGCTCACATCACAAGTGAAGCGCAGCAGGGATCCCATTTGACTTGACCTACGATATGACCTGAGCTTGGCACTTTGTGAAACAGGTCTTTACATATCTGCTTGCTTATCTGAAAGTTGCTATCTCGATGAGCACTACAACTTTAGTTCGGGTTATTTCTATCTACAGGTCAAGGTCACGGGTCTATAGTTTCCTTTATCACAAATAATAGGTGTGGGTTAAAAGCAGGTTTATCGAATTCAACCTAAAAAGTTCCTTAGTATGTATGTATGTTGCAAATGTTAATTGTTTAACGTTTGACGTTAATGATTATTCATAGCTATGTGCTATGAACATGAATATATAAATTCGGTTTGACACCCCTTATGAACTAAGCATAATCTGTTCTACTACATATGTTTAGATAGTAGATATGTACTCGTACATTCTAAGATGCATGCTTGTTCCGGCTGCTGCAATATTATGGCCATCGTGTGTTGTGGCCGTGTACTATGTATGTAATTTTATATGATGTATGAAGGCCAAGTGTATAATGTATGCTTGAATTATTTATATACAATTGTTTATAGTTATTTGTCGTTAGATTAAGGTGAATGCGAATGAACAGTGAATATGAATCTTCTGCGATTTACAAGCATGGTAAACAATTTTTTGTGTTGCATGGTTTTACACTTTTTACAACTTTAATTCTCAAGTGATTCCAATGGCCTTCAATTTCAATGGTGTGAATTGTGTACTAGTGCATAGTGTGCAAATCCGTAAAATAAAAGCCTATTCGATATGACGAAAATTCTTAAGACTTGACTTTAAATCAGATTAGCCATGTGTGTGTTCAGACCGTTTAAGAAAGTGCGAAATCCGACAGAATTGCGATAATTTGACCTTCAGGGGAATCAGTAAGTCAATTTCAATTAGCACTGCTGCAGAAAGAAAAGACAGTGTTGATATTGAATGATCAGCACAGATAGTCTGTTTCTCGGTCCCACTCCGAATTTGAATATAAAATACAAAATATAAACAACTTTGTCATACACCGACAAACCACCAATCGAGCAGTGTAAATAACTAAGTGGGCAGTTTTTGGTTTACATGTTTGAATCGAATTCATGTTAAGTTATTCACTACTATAAAACTCGAATTACAGAATACAGAATACATAGAGCGATGAATTTCCAAATCGATTCATATAATATGTGGTACATACCCGGGGCATTGTCCTCACGCCGGGCTGAAAACTTGAGAAAGCCGGATTTTCTAAATTACCAAAAATTTTAGCTTCAGTAAGTTCGTACGCACTATAAACTATAACTTAAGTCAATGTCAAAATAGAATAGAAATGTAGAAACTAAATGTTTGGATAACTTCATTTGTTTCCATATATTTGTATTTATGTTATGTTATTTATTAGGCATTTAGGCAAACCTGTCTAGGATATCTGATGGTGATGTTCATTAAGGTTTCACCAATTTGCTTGGATACGTTTGACAAATATGTTTACACAATATACATATAATGCTCTTTAACTTTAACTTTAACAGCACATATGAAAGAGAATAAGAGATTCCGAAAATGTGCTACAGTCAGAATAATTTAAAGTTACTTTATAACTTTTCTTCTGTTGCCTGCTAGGATAATTGAGTAAAACTAATTCGTAGTTTCTTCTATGAGTAATCACTTATTTATTAGATCTCATTTACTAATGTCACATAATCGTAGTTTACTGGCAGCAGCGCCGGAGAATTTAATGATCTCAGGTTATCTTGTTAACATTATGAGGATGAGGAGGAAACTGAACGATAGATATACGCAACAATACGAGAATATGAAAATGGTTTGAATATTAACCCATATAAATAGTTGTAGGTAGAAATATACATATCTGATACTTGATAATTTAATTTCCGCTTCACACCCCGACCCCTGTGGTAAATCACCCTTACCCGGGTTTGTAAAATATCCAGGGTGTACCATCCTATTTTGCTACCAAGAATTTTCAGGCTGGAATAGCCTAATTTTGCAAACAGCAAAGGGGAAGGTATGGAGTACGGTATAATTTCCCAATAATTTAGGTATAATCAATCGCTTGCAGCAAGGTGGCTTTACACAATGTATCTTACGTAGTTGAAAACTAGTGATCAAGTGAAACTCTTCCAAATCGATTTAGCCTTGCATTTTTAATGTATGTAGTCTGGTGAGCGGTACATATTTTCCCGTTTAGATGTAATGAAATATTTGCGATTCAACGAAACTATTTGCATGAATATTTCAAACTTTGAAATTTTAACAGGTCCGACATGACAGTCTGAGCAATGTACATATAACATCTGACTATCTGACTGGTGAAGAAGTGGCCACAAATTGCGTATGCCAACTTTTTCAAGGAAGGCCTAGGTATTCCAAAATGATTCCTTCACAATTCAAGCCGAGTTTAAGTATCACTTGAGTAGGTATAAGAACCTTTATTAAAATTGGTGACACTAATCTTAAGTTCTATTTTCTATACCATAATCACAAACCTGCCGCTTTCTACGTTTTCTTCCGTATTTGCAAGAAAGAATCCTTTTTCTTTTGCTGTGTACGTAATTTTCTTACATTGAATTTTCAGATATAGCGTTTAAAGCAATTTACTGGTACATTAAGTATTCCTTTACCAGTGTTACAGTAATTACTTAAATTTTTAATTAGGATAGCCGGGTGGTCATTTCATGATATATTTAGATTAAATATGTAATTTACGCTTAGCTCCATTGGCAGCAAAGGGCATTGCTCGTTTGAAAACAAACGTCTCAACTACTTCTGGCAACTGAGCTGGTTGGTTCTAATTTAGTTGCACTACTTTTGTTGAATGCTCAGCTAATTCCATTATCGACCACAGACCACACGGCCAAAGTAATTAATTAGTTCTTCAGCATGTCCGATTTTGTTTTAATCAGCTGAATTTTAGAAATTAGAGCAATAAGCTCCTAAGCATTACCAATATTACTGTTGGCAAAGGGTAAATACGGTAAGTTGAATTTTTTCATTTGTGAAGCGTCACTGTACCGTATGGCCCGGTGCGGTGTAGGTCACTCCGGCTCGTGGGAAAGCAAGGGTTTTCAATGTTTCAAATATATTCAGAGGTTAGCTTAGGCTTCAAAAGAAAATCCTTGCGTCGGATCTGAAAGCGTTTGTTGCCGTTTTCAGGGCAAACAGAAAAACAGTACTGTTTTCAATCGACTAAAAAGGTTTACAGCCTTCTTCGTTAACAGTCATTCATTCACGAATGCATAGATTAGCATGTCGATTGTGTGTTTCAGCGAAAATAGTCATTTTATTCACTATAGATCGTCAAAATGATGCCAGAGGAGAAAAGTAGAAACGCCCTTTCACTATTCCTCTTTGCTGTCTATCTTTTCCTTTTCTGGGCGGACTATATGTGTTGAAGCTAGTTCTTAATTCTGGTATTTACAGTATTTCAAGGTCATATGTAGTGATGTGTGGCTGCACAATTACAGCGGTTGAGCGTCATATACAACCGTACACGAGCATTTGAGGCTGTCACTATAATTTCCAATATGTAGCAGTAGCTTTCGCTCACTCAATGTCTCGATGTATGTAATCATCTCTAATGTATTTGTTGACCCACAGTATACGATCGATCCTCAATATGACCAAGCACCTTTCAATTATCTAATGAAATATTAAGATTTGGCCAAGCCTTCTTTCCTCGTAGTCGAAATGATTTCACGAGAGGCAGTCCCGAATAGAGTGTGAAATATTACTTCTTGTGTTATAGGAAATATTTTCTGGTATAAGTCAACGGCATTCCACTTTACGGCATTCTGGATTCGATTCCATTAATTACTAATTAACCTATAACAAATACATCCTACGTTACAACACATTCTTTAGAGCATAGAATCGATCCAACCCAGCTTAGCCTGCAATTCTACATATCTCTGATGTGACGAGGCCGTATATCCTAGTTGCGTTTCGGATACAATGATTTCCCTAAGCAATTTTTTCGTGGTATAGTTGTCCTGAATTCCTTTTCTGGAATAGCATATATTCCACAGTCACAATGCTATTGCATTCGACCTAAGTGCCTGCTCCTACTGCTACATATACATAGTATCTAAGACCACGATGAAAGCCTCTGTCACTTCCCTGTCCCATTCTTAGTCCAATGTGGTTTGCTTGCAGCTTTCTTTCTGCGAAAAGACTAGGATTTCCGTTGACACGTATATTGAGTTACAAATTTTGCTTTATTAAGCCGCAACCGAGGCGAAGCCACATCCGAGCTAAAAGCGCACCTTCCCAATGAGAATACCGTATTCCGTGTGACTTATCTTCTGCGTGCATTATTCAAGAAAAAAGTTTGCGAAATAGTGTGACTATGATATTAGAATTTCGAATGATAGGCTCCTTCCACACAAATCAACTCTTCTTATATACCAACATGAATGGTTTTCTATCAATCGATTCCTATTTAAAATTGAAGGCAAATCCTTGCATGAAGTTTGCATTGTATACATACTGCTAGGAATATTAATGAGTTTGGAAGTTCCAGTATTGTTATTTTCTTTAGTTTACATGGTGACAATTCTGTACATTTAGAATGTGTTGGGTTGATAGCAGCAGTTGTGACTTGTGACCGGATCAGTTTTCTGTTTATTATTACTTCATTAGTAATTGTGATTCCAAGAAAGTGTGACTCATTGTTTTCTAAAAATATTCCCAAAGTTCAGTCAATTCCCATACTTACTCACTCTTCTCAAAATAGATATTCTAAGATTTGGATCATGTGGCAATGTTTCTTGGCGCCAACAATCAGTGCATGATGCATGATGTGTTAAAATAGGACTTACTACCGCTCGTGATCCTGACAAGTCTGGCGTTATTATATGTACATTTGTGCTCTACACGTGCTGAACTTGTTCTGCTGGCTCAGCGTTGAACTACATGTAGTACTTCTGCTACAGCTGTGAGTCCAAGTGAAATCTTTTCTTACCATCACATCGTATACCTGTATTTTAGTTCGATGCGATGCCTTGATGCTCTGAGTCCGATACGGGTAGCGTAGGAAAGATACATGTTTCCAATCCGCGAACTCCTCTCTATCTTAATGTCAAGCATTCTAGCGTGACTCTTACCCTTTTTACCTCCAGTCTTGGCCAGTTCAGATAAATGGGAGCATCTGGAATGCCAAGTTGTCCTATTTTCTCCATACTTTCCTATTTTCCAAGTTATAATACTCGTTAATTCTGATTTATGGGCAGATGCTCCATGTTGGTCTCGTTATTGAGCTGAGTTGAAGTTGAGTGTAGGAAGTTGTGGTTATGAAATTCAATAGGTAATATGTAGTATTGAAGTGGATTGACACCTACCCAAAATTTAAACGCTAGCAAGCTGATAGTTCTATGTCGTTTTTTAAATGGAAAGTTCGTGTTAGAGCTTACTGTTATATTCAACATGTAACGACGTGTGTCGTGGTACACTCTATGTAGTATTAGATTCTAGGTTCTATTGTCTCCGCTGTGGTTGAAGTTGAAGTGTTTGGTTTACATGCCAGTTGGTGCCTGGAAAAGCGCTGACATTAAGAATTATTTCATCCTCGTCGTATTGTGTCACATTCGTCTATCGTCTGTATCGCTCATCAAGCTCGGCGTCGTTTTATTTCTCCAGACAACTCAACTCACGCTCGAAAGAGGCTTCATTTTAATATTCGCTGTAAGTGACTTTTCGTTCCTCAAGCAACCGACGTTTTTGTTCCTCCGATCGAGAATCGAGCTGGTTGTTGTTTGCATAATTCTTAATACCTCTCGCTACTCGCTCTTGATCTTTTAATTCCTTTTGTTCCTTCGTCATTAACAAACGTGTACTTACGGCTAGAGACGTGGCTATTCTATTTAATATTTAAGTCTCATTTCCGGAAACCCGGTAAGTCCTTGCGCCGTCTTTCCACATACATACATATTTAAACCAAATAGCATTTAGCTTATTTTGCCGTCTGACGTCAGACTGCCATATAAAGCCTTGTAGTTAGTTGTGATTCGTATTACTTATGAGTTGTCCTTAATGCTTTTCCATTTTCACGTTTCACTTAGTGCTTGCACCAAGCGTGTGTTTATGTAATAGTGGATACTAAATTAGATACAATGCTTTCAGCAGTTGCACTTGCATTGACAACTTTGAAAATAATCGATTATTAAATGGTTTGATTGTGAGAAGCTATGAGAATCGATGTTGCCGAATTAGTAGGAATTAGACTATTGAACAATAATAATTGTTTTGTACTGGACAGAACTGTTTGTAGTAATTGTAGGGAATTGTGTATTTCGTTATATAAGTGCCCGGGTATATAAATGCATATGTATTGTGATAGCCAAGTCAACCCGTTCTAGTTATTTACGATATTACGTTACAATATTTGCATCTGTGAACAGGAAAGCTCTGGCCGGAAGTTGGAATTCCCTACGGCTATTTCGTTAGTGTTTATGTTTGATGTTTTATTAAACCTGTAACCTGTGAATATGCGCTACACAATACACAATGTATGCCTAATATATTTCAGACCAGGCAAGTTGTAAATTGAGACCACGAGCCTTATTCGTCTGGCTCTGTTCTGTTGTGTAAGTTAGGTATGTTACTTGTCGGAAATGAGCTGGTATGTATGGAAACCATATGTTGGAATTTGAATAATCTCATAATCTCTGTTGAAGATCAGTTTAATAAGCAGGCTTGACGGGAGTGGAAGGAATATTTTAGTTTTCAGTGTCAGTGGCAGAATTAATTTAAATAATACATTTTGTAGCAGTGGAGCGACTGTTCAAGCCTGTCCTTGAGCTTCATCCTTGACATTAGGTGCAGTATAGATGTCATAAACTGTTTAATGTTAATAGTCCTAGTCCTAGCTTTCCTTTGGTGGTTAGTTGGCACTTCCATGCGTAGCAAATAAATTAAAATTGAGTTTTTATAAAATATGAAAATTGGAGAAGCGAAGAGAGTTTAGTCTGAAGTCTGAAAGCCTTTGGTTTAACTTTTCCAGTTTTTTCACACCCGATTGGAAAACTTCAACAGGATCCTGCACATAAAATACCCCAAACCAGGACACGCTACAGTATCCTGTAGGAAA
>JAQFXY010000798.1:0-16673 GCA_034693865.1 Ceratophysella sigillata | reverse complement strand
TACACATTTTGTCTCGTCATTTAATACACGTTTGTCCAGTCCCGGACCATGTGTCAAAACCGGACACAGTGAGTGAGTGAGTGAGTGAGTGAGTGAGTGAGAGAGAGAGAGAGAGAGTGAGTGAGTCGTCATTAACACCGTTATAATAGGTGATATTTATTTCAATACCGTTACAAATGCCATATGTCCAAATCTCAAAAATATGCTTCGTTCGTACCTGCTACTTTTGCTCTTCTGAAAAGAGCTTCTGAGCAACGTGTCTTATTTGTTTATTACTTCTAGTTATGCTATCCAGAATACGGGCGTTAACCCGCAGCAGGAGAGAGAGAGTTGGCTAGGCTAATAGTTTCCAGCTAGCTCTTTGCTTTGCATAGACAAGCCTTGTGGCATGTTGAAATAGATCAACATCTACATGAGGAGTGATAAAGCAGAGGTCAGGCACTTCTCTCAATGTCAAGCCCAGGCCCATTGGAGTTTATGAACACACAATCCATGTTATTATTTCGAACTTCTGCCCTTGTGCCTATGTCCAGCATATCTAGTCAAACAGAGCTATGTATGTACGAGCAGAATTGGAAAAGTCAACATCTAAAGAAACGAAGAAGAGGCTCGTATTCGTAGCTGAAGCCATTAATAAAATAAACCCTAGCATGCCTCTGACCGTCGTCCTCGTCGTCACCCGTTACAAGTAATTTAATTTGGCACAATCTACAACCTCAGCTCCTAACTTGGTCAGATTCTCTAATTTTTTGTGAAGGAAATCCTGCAATAAAACGAGCCTTATCAATCTGTGATGTATGCCTGTATCTTTCAATCTAGGGGAGGCTTTTTCATAGTCTCCTGATTGGAACTGGTGACTTCTTCTGGCAATTTTTGCTAACTTCTTCTCGCAAAATGAATTTCAAGATTTGAACCGAGGAACATCATTTGCAACAAAAGAGAGTGGAATAACGGAAAGTCGCCTTCAGAAAGGTATTTTATTCAAATTATAAATTTAAATGTCATTTGAGTTAGAACAATCTGATGACTTGAAACCCAACAACACAACTATATTCACCTATAACGAGCTTATCTTGTGGTGTATGTATGTGAGAAGCCTATGCATCATTCTCTCTGTCAACCGTTTTTATTCCCCTTCTGATTGATTGTTCTAAATTTAGAATTTACGGGTTCAAAACACAGCTAAATATATTTCCGCACAAGTTGTAACCAGTTAAGCTACACTGACCAGTGCTTGGCACTGATTCGTGAACTGACTACTATAGAATATACCCATAGTGGGCTTGGGAGCGTTGAGTGGCTGAGGCCAGGAGCATCAGAGTAACACTATTATTCCAGTCTTCCGTTTCTATTCTCCAGACTCTGAGTCTCTCAGGCCAATTGAGACCAAAAGCCATGGAGATGATGCCTATGATAATGTAATCTTTCCAATTAGACACAATCAAATCAGCCAACTCTCATCGCCATCATCCTTCTTCTCTCCCGCTACAGCCTCAACGGATAGTCCACAGAAGAACAGAGCTCTATCACGAGGCTTTATGCACAGAGCTAAATACAATCCCAACCAGCACTAGCGTTATGCTCCACAAACATAGTAAACAACGCCTTATGAGCGTGAAAGGCTTAGAAATTTTAAATATTGCACACTTTTCTGTGAAATACACTAACGAAATGCTTAGCGAAGTAGTTAAAATTCATAGGATTTTCCCCTTAATTAAACAAAAATTGTCAAAAATCAGTAGTTTCTCAATTTTTTGTATTTTTGTGTAATACAGCTTTTGCTCAGTGAGGCTCAACATGTTCAAGCATATGTGTTACTCATAAAATCTGCAACTCGTTGTATCGCTTTGCTTGAGCAAGCAGCCACGTACGCTAATCAAAATTTGGTCCGGACTTATCTCACTTCAACGTACTTAAATAAATTCTACAAACTATTTAGAATTGGTTCATGAATACTTTGTGTTTTTAATAGGAAGTGGAACTGAAAATAAATCAATGCACAAAAATGGGTTGATATCGGAAAGAATGATTAAGATGACGTTGTAATGCAATGTACTTAATATCCGCCGACTGGACGGCATTGAGTGATTTGAAAACTGAATTTAATTTTTCATTATAGGTGCTTAGCTAAGATTGGTCAATTTGGAATAACTTAATTCTCTAGAGTTGAATGAAAGTAAATAAATAACGGACCGTAGGCACCTTCTGCCTATCTGGACATCTACGTACTTTTGCTGTCATTAAGAGAAGCTCAGAATGGACTGGAGAGCGAGGAGAGAGTTGGGAGTGCTACAAAGACATTATCCTGGCACTCAACGACTGATCATCCCCAAAAAATCATAAAAAGTAAACACATTTGAGATAAATAAATGACAAGCATAGAATATTCTATGAGTGCGAGTGAAATGCAGTCTTTCCCGTTTGCCCTCCGAGCCCTTCTCCCATTCATTAGGCTCGAAGAAAGGGAAAAGTAGTGTATAAAACATATCCTAGCAAAATCTCATCATCATTTCCAAACAGAGTTCCTTCGTGTTTCAATTGAATTTATACCAGCTTTGTAGGATCCAGAAAAACGAAACTTCACTTCAGCACAACTAAAGAGAAAAAAACGGGACAGCGGCAGCTCGGAACAACATTATATTTTAAATCCAATGTCATTCTATAGAATTGCTTTCAAAATGTGTACGTCTCATACTTTCCCATATATTGTCCCAAAGTACATGAGACGATATATAACAGTATAATCACATCAATGCTTTTTCCCAAGCTACAATGTTTATCAACTTTGGTCAGAAAATCTAGATCCTTAGAAACCCGAGTTTCAAGTCCGAGGCCTAATGCAACACGTAAAGGGTAACAACGCGTCAGGAGGCGTCGGACTTGAAACTTGGGTTTCTAAGGCTGAAAGCTTGGGACTTTCCTACCATATAAAATTCCCATATCCTGTCTCCCGTATTGTCAAAAAGCTTAAGATAATAATGTTCCCATAAGCCCCTTCTGATCTAGAACCATTCAATAGTTATCATCCTCATCCCATCCCATGCCATAAGGCTCTACTGCACGATCCCTTCATATTTTACACCCAATCCAACTCCTATTCCGTAATGAACTAGAACAATCTAATAAAAACTTTGATTAAGAGGAAGAGGAGAAAAACGATGAGCACGTAAATTAGTTTAGCTTATTTTTTTCTGGAACTTGAATGAAAATTGCTAACCTTTGAAGTCAGGCTGCTCCTTTGACTCAACTTGTTTCCAAATAATATGTATAACTTTTTCTCTCCTTCGCTCGAATAACAAGAATACAACAAGAACTGTCTTGATAATCAAGTCAAACTCAACTGTCAGGCTCGTGTGACCAGCTACTGGGTTCTGAGCTTCTGGCTTCTGGCACGCGGAGGGGAGTTACATGTACTTCACACTTGCCACAATTGCTCGGGTCAAGGACAGGCCTCGTGTTACTCTGCACAAGGTTGAGCCGAGCAATTGAATTCCTTTGTTTTATTTTCCCGTAAGGACTCCGCACTTGACTCGACTTTCACTGTGTATGAACTTGAGAGTTGGAACAAAGAGCGCTTTCTTTTTCTCTCGAGTTATATCCAATCTAGTTTTTGGACATTCAACAATTGAGTGAGTGGTGACAATAGTTTTGGAAGAGGCCTGAAGGTCAGTCCCAATTGTTCTGCACGGAGGAGGAAAGGGAAAGCTGCTCCGTTGATTATGGATAACAAGGACAGGGGAAAAAACGGAATTTGTTGGCGTCCTAATAATTACGGCTGAGTTAGTAACAAAGAGAGTGTTGTTGCAGCAGAAAGTTTTCACGGAGCTCCTCTGCCAACTCTAACCCGCCATAGGAAGTGAAGACTGACTCAATTTTCACATTTGCTCACAAAGAAATAGAGAAACGAGAAAATAAAAAAAATCGTCCTTTCGTTACGTTGTAGAGAGATTTTCTCTCACTACTCCGCTCCTCCTGCTGCTCCCCTGTTCTGGCTTCTGACAAACTGGAGGCAGACACACGGGCACGGAGCACAAGCCCTTCATTCCTCATGCAAGCCTAATGGAAACTCAGGCACAGGGACACACACAAACCCGAGCAGCTCCAATCTTCCCAGCTCACCCGCTCACTCTCCAGGACCAATGCATTCTAAATTATCCACCGTCCACGGCTCAGGCTTCTCTCCCTTACCTTTTTTCTAAATGGCCGGATACTAAATACGTTCTAACACAGTGGGAGACCCCTTCAGGCTCAACCAACTCTACAGCCACCACCACGCGCAGTCTTCCTAGCTTTCTACGGGATATACTTCAAAACCAGTACCGCCATTTTTAGATCGTAATTTATACAATCAGAATCTAGGGATTTCTTGGTTGAGGATATCTGGATTCCAAGGCTAGAAAATCTTGGGTTGATGCAGTATAGTTTGGATTCCAAGGTAAGGCCACAGGTATCCCGGGTTAAGGATACTTGGAAGGCTACAAGGATTCTGCTACTAAGGCACTTGGATTCCATAATGTTGCGGATACCAAGAATAGGCTAAAAGGATTTCGGATTGATGATACTTGAATCCCGGCAAATCTAAATACAATGATTTTGAGATAAGGATCCCGATCCCGATGATTTTTAGTGGAGTTTGATTTCCCGAATTGTGATAAGCTGCTGGGAAATACGAAACTTATTAGTCATAACTCAAATTTTATGTAAAACAATTTGAAACAAAAACTCATGCTAAGGAAGAGGCTAAATCTAGGGCTTCAAAACTGCTGAAATTGAGCGTTTCTTAAGTCTCATCATATTCAAATTTCTAATGTAGTTTGGACAGCACGGACTCCCGGGATCGAAATCCTTTAAACCTTTGTGTGCGTATGCAGGAAGTTTGATTACAATAAATCCCAATATAATGTTTGTTTACCAAACACCAACTTCAGTACTAAAGCACTATGATTGGATTAAGCTCTGCCTAATTGAAGTTTAGAAACGGCGATTATACAAGAAATAACAGTTCATGAATCTCCATTTGAGTCACTTGAATCCAGCCAAACTTCATTCTTATTATCGGTCTGGAACATTTCAAATTCAGAACTTGGAACAAGAGCTTCTTCTCTACAAACAACGACAATAAGTTTGTGATCCGATTAGTGTCACGATACACACAGTTGACCAGGGAAATAAAACTTTGAGCTAGCTCAACCCAGTAGACACCCGTTGTTTGGAAAACTCACTCTGTATCCACGCTGCTGCTCCTGCGTCACAAGGTTCAGCTTTAGCGACATTAATTTTCTATTTTTTTCGAACAGCGTCAATTAATTTGCATTTACAGGCCTTCACAATTCCATTCACTCATACATTCCCAATCAAGACCCCGTCCAGTGTAAGAGTAAAGATGCAAATGGGAACTGTGGAAGAGAATTAAGTAATTTACACCTGTCAAATCCTCAAGGGGATGTTCACCAGAAATCTAAAAGTGGTGCTTGGGAAGGTTGCTGGAATTAAAAGGAGAAAATAGAATTCCCAACGGGAGAAATGCTTTAATTAAAAAACTCTTGGCTGTAGCAAGTGACAGGTGAGTGACTTTATGAGACTGGCAGAATCTGTTTACTGCGATTCAACTCAACCTGTCCTTAGTTGAGCCACTCGACATTCGGAATTTGTGCTGGAGCTCCGGACGCAGTTCACGTCCAGCCCTCTTGCCTAGCCCTCACATTGCATGGTAACTCCTTTAGTTTCAACTAGCGGAGGAAGTGCATGTGGCTAAATTCAGTTTCCATAATAGACGGACCATCTGGGGTGTAGATTTTTTGGGTTATTATTCCAGTGGAGGTAGAAAGGAAGCTCGAGCCATGTTCCATCTCTCATCCCTCTTCCCTTGCTGTCCTCCCTGCATCATCTCATCATCCGCCGGGTTCAATGTCGAACAGAGCAGCTCCACAGCCAAACGAAATTGGAAACCACAGAGCTAGCAACGTAGCGTAGCAACAGGAACAGAACGACACGCTTCTCATGCCCGAAACTGTGTAATGTAGAAGATGAGGCTACTCGATTGTTGTACAAAGGAAATCCGATTTTCATTTTACATAGCTCTAACCAGAATAGTGCAAATTCAAGGACCAGAACAAACTCCAAAGTGTAAGTAATTCAAATAAATATTTTGCAATACATTTACAAGAACAGAAGAATTGCACATTAGCAATATATCATGTCAAACTTATTATGTACCAGCGGGCCCACCCACGGATCAGCGCCAAGTACTGATCTGTTAAGCTGAACTGCTTACAACTTGTAGCTAATGGTAATCACTATATGTAATGTTTCAAAGTGAACCCATTGCCCGTGAAAATTACAGAAATGTGAACGAAGTTGTTATTCGAGTTATTTGTGTTTCAAAATTCTGACATCTTTTTCCGCTTCGCCAATTCAAAATCAGATACTAACCAATCAGGAGACGAATAAAAAACCTCTGACAGGCCGATACATGGATAGAATGACACATGCGCCACAGAATGATTTAGCTCATCATAAATAAGTTAATATATTCAGCAAAAATTAAAAACAGTCCAGTCATGATCGAGAATGAGAAACGTGGCTGTAAACTAATTTGTAGTAAGTGGACTTGGACGTTTTATTGTATTCTCGAGAAAGATAATTTAATTTAATTTTATTCATTCAATCATTTGAATCATTCATAAATCATAACTGAATAAAAATTGTAAGAACAGCGTAGTAGGAAGAGCAACAGTTTGGCATGCAGTTTCTACTAAAATCTGAAAGTAGGTAGGATGAGGGCTATTACCCTGTTTCACACTGCATATGTTTTAAAAGGTTTTAGTGGTAGTAATATGTTGTGCTTAACAATACAGAAAGATAAAGCAGAAACAAGATTTCCAAATGAATATTAAGATTGTAGTCCTGTATTTTAAATTAAATTAATTGCGGGCTATTTATTTACGTGAAACTTATCGCGAATAAGATAAAAAATATATGCAAAACGTTTACTTTTGAACGTTCCATTCTAAATTGAACGGGACAGTTAAAAGCACTACTGGAGCTGGGATAGGATCTTTCTTGGGTCAATTGACCGAATTTTATACATATCTACACTGTCGAATTATTAAGGCCGTTACTTTACTTGTTATAAGTTATAAAAATGTTTATGTTTCACCTTGAAGCTTGTGGGTTGTTTACCAAACTTCAAATGCAAATACAAATTTAAATAAAATTGAACATTTTGCGAAGCATTTGGCAAGTATGTATAGATTTCATAAATAAATTGAATCCCCTGAACCAATGAAAGCTAACTATATGTAGAAACCAATGCAGAAGCCTAGCATAACACTGTAGCCGTTTCCCATTTAGTAAGTAACAAAGTACAATGAGGGCTAGTGGACTGAGTGTTGTGGAAAGCAAGTATTTAAAAGGAAATGAAATGATGGATAATTCCAAACTCTCTTTGCACTGTGATTTGGATTGGGTGATGGTGAGTGAGGACGGACAGTGCGGCCTGATGGTAATGACCCAGTCCCATACTAATGCATTTACTCCATATCCCGTTCTGCAAACACGTCCCATAACTCTCCTTGCTCCCTTATCCCTCTCCGTCCATCTCCAATCTCCTTTTTGTGATGAAAGTCAAGTGGAGTCAATGACTCGGCCCAACTACGCTTTTTACACAACATGCAAATGACTTGCACACAGTCCATCCACATCCTGCCCTCCATCTCCATAATGCATAATACTTCCCATCTTGTTACAATTTCACTTTTCACTCCTTCTTCTGCCCAGATGAGAGGAAACTCGACTCGCACGATTAGGAACAAACTCATTACGGAAATAACTACTTTGTACACTAACGTAGATTAGCAATTATCAAAAATATAAAAAAGATATTCAGCAAACAGCAGCCGAAGACTAGTTGGACAAACAACATTAGCAAGTCCATTAAGAATCATAATTATTTGGGGGTATTGTGATGCAGCGAAACACAAGTTCTACATACAACGACTACGTGAGGATGAGTACCTGTCATGGAGCGCAATATTTCAGAAACCCAAACGACCTACGCTTAATTCCAGACCAAACTGATGTTAAGAGATGGTCCGTATTTCACTCCTGTGATCCTTCCAAATCGTTAAATCTATTATATACTTGCACGGAATCGTTCTCCAATTTCAACGTAAATTCTAACTCGGACCAAATAAACATAACCATGGTTTTGTTTTCTCTATTAGATTACGGTGAAACGATGGTTCAGTGTATTAAAAGTGGCTGAATGTTTTACAAAGTAGAACCAGGTTTTTATTAGTAAAGTACACAGTAGTCAAACCAAAGGGTTGACTTGCATTTAATTCCGTTTACAAAAAAAACAGTACTTGCGGCTTATCTGGTCGTAAGGTCGATTGGTGGCCTTCCATGTCTTTTACCCAACAACAATATAAGCCCGACAATAATATGCCCGACAAAAATCATTCAACTCTCGTTCGTACCTTATCTTATAACCTAACCTAACCTAACCAATCGAATTATTGAATTGGTGCCTAACCCGAGTTAAATACATACGTATCTTGTATTCAGTTTTTTAAAGGTTTTTGTCGGGCTTATTGTCGTGCCGGGCATATTGTAGTGTCGGGCATATTGTTCTCGGGCATAAAGTGTCGGGCTTATTGTTGTCGGACAAATGACGTGCTACGATTGGTGGCGAGCTGCCGTAGACAGTTTTTTAAACTAATATTTCAACTGTAAACTAGGTTTCACTTATAGGAAAATAAGATATGGACTGCGTAATCTCGACTAGCATGTATTTATTCCCATCCAGTGTTTCAATTTCGCCCTGTTTCCACGTTCCGCTGCTGGTGTAGGCCTGATTAACTAATTAAAATCCGTAATGTAGAGGTCGGAAGGATTTATGTTTTCTTGAGGGAACGAAGTGAAAGCTAAACGTGTGTATGTATACCATGCCATTACCATTACGGAGCATCACCTTGGCTGAATCCAAGTAATCAGGCAGAGTAGCTCGTATAAGGTAACTGCTCTTGTGCTAGATTCAGAGATCAGAGAGCCCATATTTGCATTTTCCACCTGAAGTTGATACGTCTAACGATGAGCGATGAGGATATTAATAATTATGAGTTCAGGAGAGGAAGAAGGGCTATAAAATACTTTTTCATCATGAACAAAACATCCTAGCATTTTGTATCAGCTCAGCCAAGCCAAGAGTTCACAATGCAGAAAGTTAAATCGGTGGAAGAGGTTGAGGGACGCGTGTTGGAGTTGTGCATGTTAAACTCGCTTTCACCCGCCTAGCCTGTCTCCACGGTGGCTCCTCAACTCCTGCCTTATTCCACCCTTATTCCGCTAAGCTAAGCTTGTACGGACAACTTGGAGGCTAACAGTTCAATATGTATGTATAACAGTCTATAGAGTTCTTTTCCTACCAATTTAAGCACAAGTATCCCAATTCCTGGAATAACAACTTACAGGTGTTCCTTTTTGGGTTATTCGATTATGTTTTGACTACGCATCGTACGGGACTTCCTGATGAAATATGCACGAGAGACAGGCTTGTCAGGAAGAATACATACTTTTCAATACAGCTTCGTCACTTCAATTTGGGGATGTTGAACATACTCTTAGTCTCAGAGTAGCCTGTTACATTCAGCCTTAACAGCAACGTTACATCCCAAATCCAGAGGTACAATATTTAGCATGTTTATGGTATTCATACAGCTACTCCGCGGAAGAGGTTATCAGGCATGTACTACATTGACAACCAACACTTGCCATATTGGTTTTCCCCGACTAGAATGAAACGCGGTACTGATGTCTTGTATGAACTACTAGCAAGCCATATGTTTCCAGTGTTTATTTGATCTACCAGAAACAAGAAAGTGGAAGAAGTAGATCCGATCGCACTGCAGTATATGTGGTCTTCCATAAATACAGCTCGGTAAATGTTCCAGATGACATCTCTACTTGAAACCATTATACAGGTGAACTTCAGCCACTAATCTTAATATATATTGAGCTTAATCATTCTGTAATGTATGCGTGAAAATATCTATCTATCCATCCTTCCTCTGTCTGTGCTATTTTTTAGGCTACTGATTGGTTATTTATGAGGATTTGAATTGCCAAATCGAACAAAAAAATTTGAAACAGATATAAAAACTCAAATCACAAAGCAAATAATTCTGTTAAATATTGTCACGGCCAATCTTACAGTAAACGCTTTACGTATTTTTGTTATTCTTCAGTAGGTTGTAACCAGTTCAGCTACATAGATCAGGACTTGGCACTGATTCTTGGGCCCGCTAGTTCTCTATACGGTTTAAATTGTAAACTATTACTTGTAAGCTCGAGGAGATCACATCTAATAAATATTACATTTATTTAACATGTTGAGCATGCATTAAGGGCGGCAGATCTCGGGCATAGCAATTCCATGTATATTTTACACTTGATAAGAATTCCCAATGTCTCTATCAATATTCTCCTATCCGGTGCAATGCTGTTTGACTCCCTTTGACCCAGAACTGAGTGTCACCTGCAGAGCGGAGGTAGAGGAGCTGAGGGTTTGTAATGGAGACGTACAACCAGAAGCCAACTATGATAATGATGCATAGGGAAGTAGTTCAAGAGCGGGTGTAGTCTAAATCTCCGAAATCTCATTCTTCGAAAAAAAGTCTTACTCTCCTAAAAAGCGTGTAGCATTATTCTCAACCAAGCAACATATGACTAGTCGTGAGTCTTGTTAATTACAACTTTATGCTTATATATTAATTGTCAACTTTTCCAAAAACTTTTTCAAAAGGTATAGTAGGTACTTAAAGTTCAAACTATACAAATTTGAAATCTACACGGCCAAAGGTTACATTAAACCTACTTCAAGATAAAAAGTTGGGATCCTTATGAAATGCCTTGCTTTCTGGGGAGAATTTTGCTTCATGGGTCTCCACAACATATTCATAATATTAAATACCAAACCAACACTAGTTATTTCTCTCTGACTATTTTGCATAGGTTCCTAATATGTTACAGAATCTATGTAATAGCTTCGCGTATTAACTGCAGTATAGGACATTCAACGTAATCTACGGATATTGTACAACGCGTCTCAAAAAGGACGCACCCCTTTTGTTGATTATTTTTGAAAATAACAAGGACATTTCACAATGCCTATGTTGGTGTCATTAGAACCAAAATGCAATCCCAAAAATGTTCACACACATTAGTGAATTATTACGTCAATGATCACAACTTTGGGTGCAATTCTTAATATCACTAACAATTTGACATTAGTTATTAGTGTTCTTGAGTGTTTGTAATCTAATTCCAACAAATTCTAATAATTTCCTACTGACTGGAACACGTTGCAAAAAAATCCGATTTGTTGCCATGGAAAAAGCTGACAGGGGCTGTGTCCTTGCTGAGACGTGCAGTATATAACCTAATTACCAGTCATAATTAACACAACTAATTAAGTGTTGCCTAGTTTTGAATATTGCTACGTCAATCGTTGGAGATTATGGATACTGAGAGGATTGAAGGGAAGCTGGGAATTTCGCCGAAAGTGGTTTCGTGGATGTGGCTTGGACTATGGGCGGAACAAATTGTGGGTCGTTGGGAGTGAATTAAGAAGTGGTGGATGCGGGAGGGAGAAGAGAAAGGAAGCTGGAGAGACTTGTATTATTGACAATAATGTGGTAATAACTTTGTTTGATTGTGTTCTTGGAGAAAGGTTAGACGGCCTTCTAGGCTTTCTGCTTGGCTCAAGGTGGGCTGCACGGGCCGAGCCTTGTCTTCCCACGGCTCTCCATCCACCTAGCAACGCTTACCTGTCTCGCCTGGCCTTTTGTCGGGAAGTTAGGCAGGATGAGTGGAGAAGGGAAAAAGCAATCGTAGCCAACTCCACCATTCCACCTTCACTTTTATGTTCAGTCTCTCATAAAATTTTGATGAGCTTCAATCGCCTCCAAAAGTTTAGACACAACTTTTCTGCTCCCTTCCTCCCAGCTCCTTTCTTCTCACCAGACTTGAGCCCAACTTCTCCGCCAAGGAGCTTCAGCCGTCTTCCCAGCAACAGCCCTTCAAATGTACACTACACTTAATCCCAAACATCACAAAAAACACCTTGGCTCTCCCTAATTTCCCATTTGACAACTTCGGGACTCGAGCCTAGTTAGAACAATTGGTTCTCTGCAGGGAAAACGGGAGAAGAGCCGTGTGGTGTTCAGGATTTCCTCTTAGCCAAAGTGGGCAGAACGGAAGAAAAAAGTCCAATTTTCCAAATTAAATAATTGATGCATTTATTACTCATTCATTACGGCATGTACAACATTACAAACGAATCAGCCCAGTTAATAATGGATACAAAAATGTTTTTTTTTTATATTCTTCTTAAAATAGTGTGTGGTTTTTTACGCTTTTGATTTGATATTAAGAATTGATCGTCGTACCGTTGATTCCAATTTTTTTATCTAAACAATTTCCTAACACATCACCAAAAATTTTATAAATACTGTTTCGACTAAGTTTCTATTTTTAACCTCATTCGCGGATAGGCACCTCTAGATTACAAAAAACAAGGCAAAACATGCTCAACCGGATGTCCCTGTTAGCTGATCCCAATTAACCAGAAATTGTTACATGCTGTCAACACAGTTTTCATTTGTATACTGACTGACTGGGTGCTTAAATAGCTCAACCTAGTGGGATTGAATTTGAAGAATTCTTAGAATAAACTAACTTAAAGCTTTACTATTTTAAAAGTGAAAAACCATGAGAGAATTACAATGGCATCTGTCGGTTTATAAGCTTGACTCTTTTTGGTTGGCTATTATTTTTGTAGCCATTTCTATAGAAATATATTAAGATTATGACTCTTTTTATTAACCTTATAGCTTCCGCAAATATTGGGCCGCAAAACTTACCAAACCGAGCTGCAACGATAAGGTAGAGCATTTACGTAAAAAAAACGACTGTTTACGCGCGAAAATAATATGTGAAGAACAGATAGATCCTACTAATTGTAGTGTAGTACATGCATGGGACTTCAGCATAACTATGCATTGTTCGATTTTTCAGGTTTTTCATTATGTTTGTGCAGCTGGATTGTGTCGTCCTGAAAAGTCAGGACCCCTGTTCGCCGTAAAGTAAATCAAGCAATTTTTGAAGAAATCTAACCAAGCCAGACTAAAAGTAATGAAACAATACGTGATTAAAACCAGGAATTTCTCATGTCTGCCCTGCTGAAACCCCTCCTCCTAATTGTCGTGCTAAGGAGTAAGGCTTCCTTCCAAGCGCCTGGAAAGATCATGCGAATACAGCGTATTTGGCACGAGGAAATGTTGTATGTTGAGAGTGTTTGGCCGTGTTGAACTTGGAAGCATTAGTTTGTAGGAAGTTGTACTGTTTCCACTATTTGAAATGATTATGGCCAATGGCTTTCTCCATCTCTCCCTTCACACTATCTCAACACATAATTTCCACCGTCTGTCTAACTTCCAACTTCTTAAGATTCCCCCTGTCTTTCCAACTCCAAAGCTTTATCCAGCCCCATTGCTTCAAAACGAAGAAACACTCTGAGCCCGCAAGCAGTTAATAGAGGAGTTCCGCTCTGCCCGCTCAACCGTCTCTTCCCTCCCTTATGTTGGCTTGATTATGCGGGATTTGATTCCAAGACTTGGCTTTGGCTGGGAGGCAAAACAAGAAAGTCTGGAAATGGGCAGATTTGAATTTTGAATACAAGATGCTAGTGCATTTCTCAAGTAGGAAAGTTTATTAAAATTCTAAATATTGCCGGGGCGTCCAGCCCGGCCTTTGGTGCGTGGCTCGGAGAAGAGAGAGACTAAATCAGAATGTAGAAGGAGTATGACAATTCAATTACATAGGCAGTTCCAAGTTGAGGCTGGGAATGAAGTAGGCTGGTGGATTGTGGTTGAGATCAATAAAAGGCTGGTAGAGGACATAAAGCAAAGCTCCTTAAAGTACACTTCCTCCACCGCACAGAGACTCTTCCACTTTATTCAATACACATCATAAGCCATGAGATTGCTTGAAATGAGACGATTTCTACTTTCCTGTCCTCCTCACAGAAAAAAAATAGCCGCAGGCTTCACCGGAAACGTTTAGCTTCTTCAGCTCAGCAGATAAAAGTCGGAACTCAGGAAGGAAATAAATTTTGAGAGAAAAGTGAAAGGAATGGCCAGGAGAAAGCATTCCTTCTCCAACATACTTCCAAAGAATCTGCTGTGGAGAACATGGCTTTGGCTTCCCTTAAAGGACCGTACTTGAATTACTTTCAAAATATGTACAAAACTCTATGGTTTCCCGTCTCCAGCACTTCCTTCTGTCAGCAACACCACCGGAGCTCACACTTCCAATCCAGCTCAGTAACAATTGTTTGAATCGCTACAGCAGAAATGTCAATCTCAACGTACCTACTTCTCTTCTGCGGATTAACGATGCGGCTATTAGCATTCTCTTTTGCAATAACAACCTTTGCGGTTTTCAACGTCGTCGTCGTTCCTTCCTGTTGATTGCGGTTAAATCACACTGTTGAACATGTCCAGTGTTTATTGATCTACCGCTAAGCTGCTGGGCTTATTGTTTGTGTGACAATTTGTTGGATTTGCAAACGGATTTGCGAAAGGTTCAAAGATTAGGCGAATCTAACATGTCCAAATGAAGCATATTGTGTCCATTTCAGACAAGTTACTTTTGTGCTCGTAAGCATGCTCTAGAATTTTCAATTATACCCTAGCGGTTACGCAATTGTTGGAGAATCTACGTAAACTATGCGACGAATAAAAGGAAACTATCACACTATGATTTGAAGCGCGAACATGTTATTATATAAGAAAATCATGTAAAATTTAGCGAATCTGTGGATCTTCACAGCTTTCTATTACGACACAGGGACGGAATCAGAATCTAAATAGAGTGGTGAATAATAATTGCAGTAATGCAGATTTGGAATGCATCAGGTCACTAAATATTTACTACGCAGCTCCTTCTGAGATTCCCAGTTTGGAGCTGAAGCTCATAAAAGTCATTAAATGTTTTTAATTAGCTACTCTGAAATGAAAGTTTTGTTTTGAAACTAAGTTGTCACACTGGTTTCTGTCCAAAAATCTAATTAAAGATAGTTTCCAAAGTCAACAAGAATTTGGGATTGATCTGTGGTAACTGGTTTGGATTTTTGGTTGATAACTGGAGACGTCTGGGAAGTTTGAAGTGCGGAGCAGTAAGCAGAATATGTACAGAACATATTTGTGAGTTTTGAGCAAAAGTCAATTTTAATTCAAACCCAGTGTGAAAGACAAGAGATAGAGAGGCTGAGCATTATGCATTATAGGCCTTCTTTCCATATTTCTCTTTGCAATTCAGAACGAAGACGCTGGAGAAGTTTGGCCTACAAAATCCATATGATTATTTCTTTTTACAAATCGCACACTACATATGCACTCAAATATATGGACCATAGCAGCAGTGAGTCATGTCACTTGGAAATCTGGATCTATTTCCATGTAAAAAAAAATTATCCTTCTAGCTTGTACGTACGTGCAAGCTTCTTATATGAATTTCTTAACCCACTTCTGAAGAGAAAGTTATTTTTTTCCCCAAAAGAAATCCGTTCCATGTTCTGCAGTCCCAAAACTACGAGCTTCTCTTAGTTTGAGTCAAAGTAGGGAAATGTCTTTTCTTCAAATTATTCCGTGCTGCTGTGCTGGAGTACAGAACTCATCTCGGCTGCTGTACGTACGTACACTAAGAGAAAAGGGACTCAGTTTTCAATTAAAGTTAATACAGGCAAAAGAATTGGGAGCACAGTGCTCATGCTACTCGGAAAACTTGAAGACAATTTGAATTTCCATTATTTCACTAATGAATCTAGGCTCGAGCACTTCAACGCTAATGCAATTTTATAAATACAAGCACTTGCTCAAACACATCCACTTCCAAGGTAAATTAGAATTTACATATCTAAAATACACAGCAATTACTTGATTTAGCATGCACACTTACGAACTGTTATCCAGAGTCAGAGGCTATTTGAGTATTTAATAATGTAAAAAGGACTCGCTTAAGGATTTCCAGTGTAATTCAACTTTTAAAAATATCAAATGGTGTTAAGGCCGAAGTTGATTTTTTTAAAGGAAAGTTGAGTAGGTTTGTTCTTCACTCAAACAAGTTAGGAGGAAGCTATGGGTGAAAGAGATAAATCAAGGATTAGAATCAATGACTAATATGTAAAGTTTTCCCTACATTGTACAACTTTAGAACAAAGCATGAGGAAATGTGCTCTAAAAAGAAAATCACTATATAATTCGCTACAAAAGTGGCTTGAATCCCATTTATGTAGATTCTTTGGTGAGAGTCAACCGAACAAACTAAATTACACGACACTAGAATAGTAAATTTGTTTATATTTGCTTGAACTCAATCCAGCGTACTATACAACAACGAGCAACAGAACTTCCGCGTTAGCCACTCTATTTGTATTTGTACATGTCCACCATAGCTGTTTACGCTGAGCTTGTCACGTGTATCTATTATATATTTTGCAGTGTCCGTCCGTCCGTCCGTCCGTCCGGGATTATATTTACACTGGGAGGGGGTACAGGGGACTTTGATGGCTTCAAATGTTCGCACTGACCCGGCGCGCCTAATGAAGTATC
>JAQFXY010000797.1:0-16679 GCA_034693865.1 Ceratophysella sigillata | reverse complement strand
AATTCACCCGGTGTGAGGGTAAAACCCATAGGTAAACGAATTGCAAATGAAACAACGTGACCGAACTTTGACCATTAGCAACATTTTGGCCTTCAATAGGAAGAGCAATTAAAAGTTTGAGTTTACCCACCGTGAGTCGTATACCCAAAGGAACATAGGAAAACCAAACCTATTTTCTAATCCCAATTAACCCTAATCAGATCATGTGCTTTGTTAGAGTGTTGTTATGACATACCCCAGACGCATGCGGGCTCAAACAAAAGCTGGAGAGAAGAGTGAAACTCAGGCACTGTTTAGGCTTGAAATTCCCAATTGACTTCTGACCCAAGGACCCTGACCCAAGGTCAAGATTCCAAAGGTCAACGGTCTACCAAAACCACCTAATGGAATGACCGGTGAGCTAGCGCAAATAATAAACTATCGATCATTAAGATCGGCCGAGTATCTTCGGAGGAGATAGTGATCAGACAGACATACATACATCCATCCATCCATACAAAGTATCGATTTTATGTAAATGGATTTATGAAAATCGTTAAACCTCAAGCCTGAATTTGATACTGAATTTATATTACATTTTAGTAGCAGTACGTATCCGTATTATGATGTGATGCGGTTTTCCTTCTACTGACATTTCATTGTATCAGTAAGTTCACAGCGTACTTCTGTTTTAATCGTATTGATTATTTTCTTCAGCATTGACGTGTAACGTTGTGTCCCTAGTACAATATATATGGAAGAGCAAAAGTCAGCAAAAAATTACCATGCAATAATTAAAAATTTCACATCGCAACTATAATCGCAAAGCTTAAAATCTTGTATCCAGCTCGCCATCAGCAGAAAGTATTTAGCACACCGTAATCTTGATTCCCATATCTTTTTCAGGTAGTGTCGTATGTCGTCGTATGGCAAGAAAAGCAAATGCGTAAATGGAAATATCATGATATCGGATGCGGAACATTTAATCCAAATCCAGATTTGTTGAGTAGATTTATATAAATTACCGAATCGTGTGGGTATTCCAAAATTAGGATTTATTAGGTATTACCATGTTCAATGTTCTACGTAGTTTTTGATAGTTGATAAGAATAGAGCTAACTACTAAATATGATACCTTTATTCCAGTATTGTTTCAATTTGGTTCACTAACATTTAAAGTAGTTATTTTCAATTTAATCGTGAAGCCAAAGAAGTGGGCCAGGTCTCGACATAGCCAATTATGATCAGCTATTTGAGCTTTCCTTATCTGACCAGAGATTCATGGCATAATTTGTGTTACCTACAGTGACTACAGTGAAATATATTATGTACGCAACCTGAATCCTGAAACCTACCTAACTGACAGAGAGAGTATTCAAATCTGAGATCTGAGCCTACTTCCCGTTGAGCAGCGCTTACGAACATCCGTTTCCGTATCAAACATTTTCAGTTCATGACGTCCTCCGTATGATATTAGCAAATGACAATGCCACCAACATTGGAGGGTTAATAGCTATAGTTATCGCTACTCTATTGGGCCTGTCAGGGCCAAGCTGCTGGGGAATGCTGGGTTTTGTGGTCAGAAAATATAAATCAAACCACGGAACCCGAAAGTCGTACAAACACTAGTCGAGCCGTCGCTTCCTACAGATAAGGGACAAACCGCACGCACGACACACGAGCTCAACATTAACTAGCTGACATTTCCCTCTGCCGATATGCGCTAATTGAAGCCTGATACTCAGTATCTGACCAACTTTGGTAGTCAAACTTTGGATTGATATACATTCGTGCTTTAAAGTGTACTTTGACTATTCGGGTCGTGGCTGAGTCGGTGCTTTTAATTTTAAATACGGTTTGCCACCAGAGGCGAAAAGTCAACAAGTCGTAAAACCGGTGACATTAACTTTGAAGTCAATATTGCACTTCGTTCAACCAAGAGTTTCCCCCAGTGACTAGTGACAGTCGTTTTGGTCGGACTGCATTCAATTAAACTGTACCGTCAATAATTTGTGATTCATTTTGCCTTTTATCAGAACACACTCAAAGTTGAAACGGTTATCGCTTATCAATCCTGGGAGTAGATATATTTCTGTGTACTCACACAAGGTAAAGGACAAACTGTCTATCTTCAAATACCTACATAGTTAACAATATTTATTATTCCCGTTATCTCAAAATTCCACTCCTGTTGATTCACCCTGTTTGTGCTACACAATCGTCAACTTTGACGTAGAACAATTAAAAAACCTGCCTTCGGCAGCTCGGGACCAGAAGGGAGCGACAGTTAACTTAGATAGTGCACACCTGAACACATAGAGAAATGAATCTAAACTTCTGGCAGTTAAAAAACAAACATATTTGCTTCGAACATTTTACGATCGGACAGACGGACAGACGGACGGACAGGATCATCCCATAAGACCCGGTCTAAAACGTTCCATGAATGTGACATATTTTGAATGAACGGCTTACAGCACTCCTGATTAATCATTTTAAGTTTAAAACTTTAAATGGATTTGAAATTTACAGCAGCAGCTTCAAGACATTACCATTTGTTCTTCTTTTACAATACCTACTATAGCAAGCTAAATAAACGCTTATAGTGAGCGGCACAGGTAATGGTTAATATTTAAGCAGCAGTGGGATTTGCGAACGACGCTTGTTGCATTTCTCGCATAAGGTTCAACTATTCATTTCATCTATTGTATTCCAAATTCCAAATTCTAGTGCTTCACAATTCGTTGTAAACAACTCCCTTGTTAACGAGATGCAACCTTTAATATTTAGGTTCCACGAAAAGATTCCCTTAGAAGATGCTCTGCTTACGAAGAAGTTCCATAGACAGAGTTTGATCGATTAAAATACTCATGGCAATCCTAACCTAACTTTAGCATTAAAAATTCAAAGCAATAGCACGATATCTAACCTAGCCCGGCCTAACTAAACCTAAGGCAGGAAGGGAACTTTTCGATAGACCTTTTTTGGAAAAGCTTTTCGGGAAATTGTTTTGAGTGTAATTTTTTGCAGGGAACTTTTTCGCCTTCCGTACATACACTACGTACACTGCTGAGTTGACATCGAGGAGTCGCTCCGAAATAGGCTTGTAATATACGTTCCCTTTCCTTACATGTTAATTATAGAAAGAATCAAACCAATTTAAGAAACAATAGAGCAAAAAAGAACACATTTCAAGATTAATGGTACAGATTACAGATACTTTAAAGAAGCCTGAAGGTACGGCATTGTTCTTCCAACTTTTTCCAGCCTCCTTCGGAAACCATGTTCACGAATGAATTTGCGATTATGATTTAAATCAATATAGTTGTCATTTGGTTGATTGTCGTGTGTGTGTGTGGATGTATGCAGCCCAGTGGGTAGCTCGATTATTAGGATGACGTGAGCTAATCGGATGTGCGTTAGGTATAAACAAAAGAATTAGGTACATGGGATTGAAAAGGAGAATCTCATTAAGGATCCAATGTCTTATTTTAGTAAATTCTCGTTCGATATACGTTAGGCACAATAACTATGGATTATGAAACAAGAACGCTGAGTCATACGTGGTTTTGATAGCCAATAAATTTAGATTATAAATGCTTATAAATAGTTTTGATAAGGCCAAGCAATACTAGCCCCTTTACAATACAGAATTTATTTCAGGATTTGATGCAAGCCACTATGAAACCATAATAGCCCACTCAATTCTGACAAAATGCGTTGAGAATATACCAATAACGCTGTAACGAGCTAATCTTGGTCGAGACGCTTCTTGCACTTGATATCCTATTGCCACGATTGTAGTCTAGAAAGTATTCCGTAATCCAAAAAACATTTTCTTCAAACGCTGCAACTTTTCAATTCTAATCACAGTCAGATTGGCGTCATGAGTCTAGCAAGGCTTTTTATATTCTAGGAAAAGCCCTTGCAAACTAATTTGTTCAAACGCACAAAAAGTTTAGCGGAAATTGGAAATCAGATTTTTGTACAGACATTATTGCCGTATGTAATAAGCCGGGTTTAGTAAATACCGGACAGTTGTAATTCCAATTACGGTTAAGAATAGCCTGTAAAGTGTTACTCACTACATAGCTCAACGATATACGTGGTGCGCTGTGCGCTATGCGTTACCAATTTTGTATTGGCATGAATTCCTCAATCCATCATCCATCCTGCCGTCGTCGTCGGCAATATGTGAGATACGGGAATAATAATTTGCTGTACTTGAACTACTACATAGCATGTTATATGCTAGACTATGGGCAGATTGTTATTAATGAATGGAGAAGATAAGGAGGGAAGGCGAGAGATGTGTGATGACGCCTTTGGATTCGCTATAACTATAAAAGCCATGACGCTCTCCTGAGCTGACTAATGCAGATGCCAAATTTCTAATGGAACCGGGCGGAATAAATAATCCCAAAGCGTCCCTCACTGCAAATTCTTCTTCTCGTCTCACTCGAGTTAATAATTATTATTATTATTCTGCCAGTGTCAGTTGAAAGTTTGGTGAGTTGAGAAGGTTGCAGATTGCAGTCACAGGTTCGTTGTTACTGGAGATTAGACAAACTCCTTCCGTTCTGATTTTTCTCAGCACACAACAGTTCAAGCTACTCGGATGCAGACTATGTAGAACTTCTGGTCTTAAATTCCAAAATTGCACGTGCTGTGAAAAGACTAGTTGAGGAAATAAAAATTAAGTGTGAACTATTATAGCATAATATAGTCTCGCTTTTGGACAGTATTTATGTGCTAGTTCTCCTGTATGTGAGCCAAATTAATTGAGTTAATTGCTATTACAATGAAGTTCTTTCAACGAGCAGTAAGTTACCAAATATTTCGTTTTTTTTTTAAATCACGAATATTATGTTTATTGTGCCATGTTGCATCAAAGACAGATTTTTATATAATAAATTCAAACATGCAGAACGCATAATATCCAGTTTTTCGTATGCAATGTCTATCCTTGAGAGTTGAGAAAAGCAATTTAACTCTGGATTTTCGTAAAATACGAGTCGGAATTCACAGTTTGTGATTGTATTGCGTGGTTAAATGCTGGGCGTTAGATAACCTGTTTCAGCACTTGAATTTAGAATCAGGTTTAAATGTCCTATGTAGGCCTCCTTAGGGACTTTGTGATGCATTTACAGTTTATATGCTCTATTTGAGACTATTTGATCAAATAAAGGCTTTGATGAGTGACAAAGAATTGCTTTATTCGACGTGAGGATTCCGAGAATACTGAATTATATATTCTTTTATGGTTTAATGTACAAAACTGAAATTTCAAGTTACATTACACACCCAAGCGCTACAGCATGGCTCCAGTAGTGTGTCAAGCATTCTGGGATTGGCATTACCTACTCCAAAATTGCACTCTCTGCATCCTGCATCTGCATCTCAAATTTTTTTGGGATGGTCAAAAGAAGTGAACTTGCTAGTTGGGAGAGTATTATGTATTCTTTTTCGTTGTTAAGTTGATGGGTCCAAGTCCAAATATGGTCAAGATTAGTTTTTTCTCCTGATTCCGAACCTCAAGCATCTCGATATAATCTAAATACTTAACTCATGCACACATGCTATGTACAATCCTGCCTGCATTGCATGCATAGGTATGTATAAACAAAGTTAATTTCTACTTCAAAACACTCAAGTATATTATATGCAGTACACAGGTAGGCACTTGTTTGTCTCTCAAATTCACTCATTTTTAGAGAATTTATGGTTTTTATGACTTTGAGACCCTGACAGTGGACACACAGGCTCATCAGGCGCGACTTATCCCTAGCTGGACTTCATCCCAAAATGCTTTTGTTTTATGCTAACGAGGAGGTTCGTAAATCAAAACAGTTTTACTCGCCCCGAGAGAAGCATAACAGTTTGTTCCCGTCCTCCTAATGCACATTTTAAGAAGATCTTCATCCGCAGTTTCCGTTTTTCTAGTCTTTTCACAACTTTTTATGACGAATTAGAGTGGCATAAACTTGTTTGATGGGATTTTATTGTTTGTTTAATACCAACTTTAGAATTTATTTAATGCTTTTCACATTTTGACTGATAAAGTAAATACTTTTGAGTCTCTTGAGTGCAACTGCAATTACGATGTACTGTGTACATCGTAGTAGTTGTGAGGAATTTGTTGATTGTTTGCCTTTTGGAGATGCTTGGAGGAAAGTGCATGCACATTCCATAAGCTAGCACGGATCAGATCAGAAGAATGAGCGTAATCTGAAAAAGCTTTATCATGTTAATATTTAACATAAAGAAGACCGTTTCCGAGTGGGTTTATGTTAGTACCTAACTATCAATTTCTGACTCATGCCCACTGATAATGTTAATAGGTAATCTTTTTTTTTCAATAAAATAGACGTTACGCCGTAATTAGTGCACCTTCATGTCAACCCTATACAGAGAGGCTTACAGTCAGCTGTGACACAGGAAATTTTCACACTACATTTGCCAGATTTATGTGGCCATAAACCAGCGTATGCTTGAAATCCGTATTTGCACTTCGCTGCTGCTGTGAACAAATCTGCACACCTATACCTGCATCAATAAATGAATCATCAGATGCGTTAATTGTACCATTATTTTTCACAATAATTGGTTCAACGGATAACGTCTTTGTGCAATGATTTGCCAACCAGTAGTTTAATTTTAACCCAATATGGTATCCGCACTTTTATGCATTGGAGCACATGTATCATAGTTAATACTAAGCTATTAAGCTAGATTCCGGCTTTATGCGTAATACTTCCAACCCGAGTGTTAGTTAAGAGTGGCTATAAACTGATTGTTCTTTTGTTTCATTCTTTATTGTGCTCCGAGTAAACGTGGTCGTACGTTGCTCCTGATTGATTTATTTTAGACTGCATTACTAATTCGGCTGTGTTATTATGTTTCCGTAGATGGCCGACCCTGACGAGACGAACAACACTGGAGGTCTGAATGGGCAAACAATGGGAATTCTCAACGGCGGAGTTCAGTCATCGGGGAACGTCCAGGTATTGAATAGCGTATGTGCCAAATACTGTCTTTTTTCCTACTACTTTTCCTCGTAGTCTGTAGACTTATAATTAACTCTAGTAAATAGTAGTGCCTCGTGTGATCTTCACATAACTCATGTAGGTATTTCCATAGTTAATGCAGTACTGCCTACTACTGCTGGCTGAGTCATTAATATGTACTTAACAGAATGCTTCAGTAATGAGGGTTACGTGGAATGAGGCGTTGACTTGTTCGATATTAATTAATACTTCGTATTGGGAAAAATACGCTGGATTCACCCGTTCACCCATGGTAAACTCATCGTTCTCATGCAGTGAGCTGCAAACTTTCATATTGTTTTATTCAGTACTTTATGGGAAAATATTGTGGGATAGAACTGAATATTGAACATCCTGGTTGCTGAAGTTTACGCCTTATACCGAGCAAGTTATTCGTTTATTTTGTGTGCTTCCATTTCAGTATATTGCATTTACAATCTAATGAATATACGTTGAACTCTAAATAATGTTACATTACAAGGGTGAACTCATATAGTTCTTGTGTAATTGCATGATCTGTTACGTTGTCTTTCTTGTCAGTCCCTGTATAGTATACATCTAAACTAGTAGTTTCTTCAATTATATTAAGTATTAAGCGGATTTACACAAACTGTAATTGTTTTGTATGAATATATTCACCACTTACTGCACGGCATCCTTTTAGCGTACAAAAAGTGCATGGGCAGTACCTTGGTTCGGGAGGCTAATTTGCACGGTTTACATTTTTCATAATAATTAATGAGTGTTTTCAATTATTCTTCTTAATTAAAAAAAAACGTTTTATTTAAATAATTGAGAATTTCGGAGCTGATTAAAGTCACAGTTAGCCCTGAGCTACCTACACCCCAGAGGCTTTTACAGTACTTATCTGAATCCATCGAATCGAACGAGCAGCTTCTAGCCGCATTAAATTTTACATTTATCGCTTCACGCATTTAACCGTGTCACTTCTCAAAGCTAGGAAATACAATTTTTTTTCCAGTTTTAAACTGGTGTAGTTTACAGAAATTGTTTTCGTAACAGAAAAGCAAAACACCTAGAAAAATTAAGTTCCGTTTTTTTATTCTAGCCTTACGATTGCGTTAGTCAAAAGAATACATACAAGACAGGCTAAACAAGGAATTTAAGCTAGCTATTGTTCTCGTGTGTATATTTTATTATGCACCTTGCAGATGACCTGATTCCCCGAATTGCAAGTTGCAGGAACTATTAAATATAAATAGAATTGCATCACAATTTCTGTGCAGTAGTAGTGTAGACGGGTCCTACGAGTTACGAGCACTAATGGTTGTCGATATATTCATTTGACAGTATCGCACTTTTTGGCAGCATTTGGCATATTTGTAGTGAGGGGCTGACATGAGGTTGATGGGATCTTTGTATAGGCTCTATTGTCTGAGTCTCGCATCGGGGTCGTGCTTTAAGTTTCCGGAGTGACTGACTTGAGCTGACTTACTTTTGTGCTAATTTTGTAGAGCAAGGCCGCAGCGTTTTCCCGAATGAACTCGAGCTCCCAGTCCCAGCAACAAACAGTGAACGCCTCGAGCCGGCGTGTCGTGTCTTCCGGTGTCTCGTCCTTCCATCACCAGCACCAAACGAACGAAATCAAGCAGTCCTCTACTCAGCACGTCAAGTCAAATTTGTCCGAAATGCAGTCCCGAATGTCACAAATGAAAGCTCTGTCTCAACAAACGACCACGTCCTCCAGCTCGTCTTCCAGTGCTTCCGCCACGTCCTCCACCATGAATTCCATCAACAACAGTCAGAAAGGTCTTTCCCCGCTCAAGCTCATGACGGATCAGAAACTTCTCACTGGTAAGTAGCGAAAATATTTCCACAAAAGCCCCGATCACCTCACAATTACGCTTCCTGCTTGTAAAAGGGATTGAAGCTGTACGTGCTCGCTCACGGTTTTGGCAAATACAAATAGGCAAACACCTCTCGACGGAATTCCTCGGGAAAGCTTTTACGCAGTGAACTTATTACATCGTACTTAAGATTAGCACAGGTACAACTCCAAAATCTGGCGTGGGCACTTGCCAGCTTTCACATACTCATGGCGACGTCATGTCACCCAATTGGGCTTCCACCATGTTCATTTCCAACCCGAATACCGTGAATGGTGAATTACAGTTTAATTATCCAATACATTCGCGAGTATTTACAAATAGTTTTAGATACTTAATATCACTTCGGTTGAGAAAGAATTTCGTATAATTGTGTATTCCAGTATTAAGACATTAGTAATAAGACTTTCGTTCAGTTTTTCAGCTCATTCACTTTATCTTGTGTTGTACTTTTTTGGGCTTGTCCGCCGATCATGTACTTTTAGATTGTGAGGAAGATTGGAAGTTGTGTATAATTTCTCGTTATTTTGCTCATAGCCAGTCGAGTGAGAGGGTGCTAGGTATTTATCTTATGATTAAATTATTATGTAGTATGTGCAATATTAAATACTAAGGTATATATTCTCGCTTTCCCCTTTTCCTGTTGCTCGTCCAGCAAAAGCGGATTATCTTGCAATTGTCACACACTTCATTAGTGTAGCATTTATTTGAATCCAAACTGGGATAAATTATTTAAAATGGAATTGAGATTCGAAATCCAGTCCAGACATACACGTTTTAATACCTAATATGTAATAACGTCAATAAAATAAGTAAATAATTTTATTTAACACACATTTAGTTCCTAAAATACCTGAATCAATAATTCTGCCAAAGCCCAGCTGCTTCTTATGATTATTATGTATATAGATGAAGGGTCAAAAGTTTACCTTCAATTTAGTCAATTTAAACGCTAAAAAACGTGGAGACGATAGGATTTGATGCAGGTTGATAGGATGTAGTGCATAAAGACCTGTTGTTTTCACTATTTTGCTTAAACCGAGGGTCGGATGTTGTGTGTGTGTGTGTGTGGTGCGAGAGCGTGTGATTATGATTAGTATCTATTTACATATGTAGTGTAGATCATCTTAATAATTACTGCTACAGAAGAAGAGGTTGAAAGAACTATAAGCAAAAACCAAATGCCACTTATCGAAGTAGCGCTAAAATGTTCAGAATTTCAAATCCATATTCCTATCATCCAATCACGATACGATTCCGACCTATAAATACATACATTAGGTGTTAGGTCAACAATTCACCATTCACCATACCCATACAATACATACACCATATACGCCATATATGCCATAATTCATTATTACCGCATCGCAGTAAGTTATTTAATAACACTCAACTTTACGATACCCATATAAACATTGTAGCCAAAATTGCAGCTGCTCGTTTCGATTGTTACATGATGTAAGTTCTGAGTTTCCTTTCAAGTTTTCCTTTAATTTAGTCAATTTTAATTTTAACTCTCACAAGTAAACATAGAGTGATGATTTGAACCGCGACAAGCGTAAAAGAGTAAATTCTTAAGTCACAAATTATGAATTAACATAAATAGATAAAACATTGAACAACACGTATTATTCGTATTTGCAGGGGAAAACAACAACGATGCTCCGCTGGACACGGGGACGGTTTTGGTTCAAGAAATTCCATTTCCGAGTGCGGGAGATTTGGGTCAAATTAGCCAGTATGTCGGGGTCGGAGACTTGCCCAACTCCCCACTGGCCAGTCCAAACCTAGTCATGAACAATCACTCCATGGCACTCTGCCCACCGCCAGGCTCTGCCGGAATGACCGAGGGCAAGGACGGCTCACAAAGTTTTCATTTCCAGACCGAGAAGGTGAACCAGACGTCGTCGACCAAGTTCCGAAGTGGAAACTACAGCACAGAACGGGCTACGGCGAACGCGGCGGAAATGAAGCGGCTCCAGGCCGGAGACGTCACCTACGAACAGAACTCCCATGCTGCGGCTATGAAGGAAAAGGTGGAAGTTGACGGGGTGACGGCGGAGAAGAAAGCGGCTCTCTTACAAGAACAAAGGTATGTTCAACGTTACAAATACATTGACATACGGTTGACTAATTTGACTTGATTGGGTTGTGTCGTGTTCGTGTTACGTAGATTAAGAACAACTGGATTTCTTAGAGGTCATACTAGTATGTACATGTACCCATAGAGTGGATTCATATAAATCTAGACGCGGATAACCAAGATGGCCGTTAGTGGTTGCGTAAGCCTTCGGCCTAAACTCGTGTTCCTAGACTTTGTGAATGTGTCTCCCCTTATCCTAAAGCTTAGAGCCTTAGAAACCAAAGTTACAGCAATGCCTCACAATCCAAAAAAGGATTTCAAGGTATTGGAGTACGTCCCTAAGCGGAAAGTCTTTTTGCAATTCCCAGGCCTCAAGATACATTGGGTTCCCAAGGTTCTCGGTTGTTATACGTCTACTAGAAAAGAATAGATAAGACCCTGGGTAACGCTGAAACCCTTGTCTTCGATAAGGGAAACACAACTTATCTCGAGGAACACCTAAACTTTATGAACTTCAACATCTCTGAAAAGCTTAATCATGGTATTATTTGCTTTAAATTCCTTAAACTCTCTGTTCTGATCTAGTTTAAGAACATAACACCCATTGTCTCAATTTTAAACATTCCTGAGTAATTATTAGCCTCCAACATTTTGAACGCACAAGTGATATCGTATAATATTCAACATATATCGAAACCAACCACGTGGTTTATGATTTTTGGACTTTTTAGCCATAATCAATAAGTAGTGCGAATATGACTATGGCGGTATTAATTTACTATTTTTAAAAAATAACTCAGCGCGTTGTTGTCCTCACGCAAAAGAAAGTCCAGGCCGATAGTAGTGTCTTCGCAGGCTAATGGCTTCGTCTCACTGTTCATCTGGAAATCGGAGAAGGAATTCTAAAATTAGAAATAGGAAGGAGAGCACGAGTAGATGGAATTCAATTTAAGCATTCAGTTCATTTTTAACTCGGATGAAGGTCAGACACTATTACGAATTAGGATACTGAGAAGACAACCTTAGCTAATCCAATAGCTAGAATATGTTTGCAAAGAATTTCATTGCAGAACTAGAAGAGTGTTGAGTTGTCTACGG
Source organism: Ceratophysella sigillata (assembly GCA_034693865.1). Classification (NCBI taxonomy): domain Eukaryota; kingdom Metazoa; phylum Arthropoda; class Collembola; order Poduromorpha; family Hypogastruridae; genus Ceratophysella; species Ceratophysella sigillata. The sequence goes on along the minus strand of JAQFXY010000797.1, from coordinate 4,623 downwards.
CCTTCCGCCACAAATTATGAATCGCTCGGTACTCGGCTCATCCACTCAAGTAACCGTAGATTTTATTCATGTCTGCGGAATCGAATAATTGCATAATCTTTCTATAACCAGGCTCGGGCGTATCTACAATCTATGTTCAATGCACCACAGGGAATAAAGCCCAATTTGTAAACTCACACAATTACAACCGTTTAGAACGCAAAACAAGCGACTAGGAAGAGTATTTAATGTGGTCCAAGGTTCAAATTATCGAATATTAGGCTAAATTCAGTCAAGCTGGCTTTACCAGCTACTAGCAGACGACAAGCCTACATACATACGTTGAATGCTGAGGAAATGGTTGTGGCACAAGATTTGGGTAAATTCGTTTGCATGGTTCCGTACAAATTGTTAGGTTAGTAGTGCAAGGCTAGGGCATTCTCATAACTATGTATAAATCTCTGAATGGAGCCTAAGTATTACGCTGTAGTATTAAAGCTCAAGCGAATTCTCTTTGTTCATTGTTAGTCCTTATAGTCATGTGTGATATCGAAATGATTCCGGGAGCAAGAGAAAATGCTACAAAAATGTGTTTTAAAAACGCTTGCCAAGATGTTTCCGTCGTTAATGATCCGTTCTATGAGTAGATGCAAGTGTTGTTGGACGGTATTCTTTAAATAACCGACTGCATGGACCTAGTTTTCTTTTCCTGTTCAGCTCCTGGCCTAGCTTCCTTAGGCGAATTTAGTATTTCCTAAAGTGCAAGCCATCAAGGTTCTTTCAGTTTCATTTACATGAAAGTCGCCTATTGTGCACCTTTGTGAGCACTACCAACGTAGTTATTTCGCCACGCTGCTCGGTGGTGATCGATCCGGAACAATGCCGTTGCGAGTGTATTCTGGTGGCGGATTTACAAAGTAAAACACGCTCAATTTTTTTGTGTTGTCCCTTTTCCCACTCCACTATTTAGAAATTGCAACCTAAATAATATTGACAGGGTTTTATCTGCATTTAAACACTTGAGTGTCACTATGTCAGGCATGTTGACATTGAGTAAATCATAAATCCGTGTTAGTTGTTAGTATGCTCTGAAATGGAACCAAAGCACGTTTTCACAGAGTAACCAAACCAACTTGCAAATAAAGAGTTTGAATCCTTTTTCCTTATCTTAAGTCAATATTGAGTAATAACAAGAGTCACTTGAGTTTAAATACCCTTCTAAACCCTGTTCTGCTCTCTCAGATCCCGGACACAAGCTGGGGTGATTGATGAGGAGACGCGTCGAGCCGCTGCCGCTTCAGTCAAACTCACGACAGAGTCCTTCACGGCGGAGAAAATGGCTGGAATGGCTGAGCAGCGGAAACAGACGAGGCTAACGGAAGGGAAAGTCCTCTCGTCCGAGAAGGTTGTTCATGGAGCCACGCAGTCCAAGATATCATTCAACAATCATCTATCCATAACGACTGGGAGTAGTGACAGTGGTAAGTGGAATCAGGGATTTTCTTAATATCAATTAACATAATGGATTGCTTACAACGCGCATGCCTACTATGTTTATGTTAGCATTAGCGCTCTTTCTGGCAGAGGAAATCAAGGAAAGAGGCAAGTGGAGAGATAAGATACGATAAGATAGTGTAATTAGTCTGAGTATTCAATAGTCCTGCGTAGCCTGCGACAACTAAATACTTGTAACTCAATAAGGTTGTGCTAAGCACGGACAAAGCTGAATCGGAAAGGGGCGAAAGATTTAAAACATTTCCAAGTTCGAACGCCCAAGAAGTATCAACAACTAATTACTACTATTTCCAACTACATCCAGCATTAACAGTGTGGACTTAAAGTACTTAGCGTTGCTGAGCCATCTAATTGAGCACCGGTTAAGCCTGTGACTTCTTGAGAAGTTAGTTATACTTGAGTGTACATATATCTATATATTGTCTTTATGTGAAGGTCATTGATTGTGCAGTCGTTTAAATATTTGCAAATAAGTTTAGTATACATATCAAATCGAATCAAATTATGAAATAATTGTTTGCAACTCTTTGCAGTGCTGATATTCGAAGATTTGGATTCTTTGGGATGGGAGTCGTCGACTCAGGACGTTGGTCGTGTAACGGACAAGTATTCCACCAAACTGTCTTCCATTGTCGAGAGTTTACGAGACTGTGAAGAGGACAATGTAAATTCCGTGAATCATCTCAACTACGCCTCGGGAGTAATGAAGGCCGCATGGAAGGTTCCTGGACATGGACACCAGGTATGTCTTACTGGATCTTATAAATGCATGAAAGTCTACAATGGTAATTATTGAAACTATAAGTGAGCGTGTTCTGTTCTGTGTCCTTAGGTTGGAGGCGATTTGTGCAAAACTTTCAGAGAAATGGGAGGTCTGGATCTGCTCATTGGAAACTTCTCATCCCGAAAAGATGACTTGAGAGTTGCCTCAGCCCGACTTCTGGAACAATCTCTTACTCCTGAGAATTGTAATTATGTCGTTGAGAAGGGATTTGATTGTTTGGACCAAGTGGTCAAGGTACGATCGCTAAACGATTTAGTGTTGCTTAGAATTTCAAGTTCGGTGAAGTAAAGAATTTTTGTCACTTACAAAAATCGGCCGAGATTCCTTATCCGTCAGTCTTCGATTTTTAACCACCATGTATTGATGGTATTGAATTGTTTGTAATTCCAGGTTGCGTCAGACTTGTGTGAAGTGGAGGAGTCTCGAGTGGGCACTGGACTTCTCCGCCACTTATTCCGACACAGTGAGTCCACGTGTAGTGATGTGTTGAGGCTCCAGGGTTTGGACAGGGTGATGGCCGAGTGTCGACGGATGGACGTAGAAACGCTTCGGAACTGTGCTGGGGCTTTGGTGAATTTGTCTCTGTATGGTGGGGCCGAGAATCAGGAGGCCATGATCAAGCGAAAGGTTCATCTCTGGCTCTTCCCCCTCGCTTTCCATCATGACAATTCAATAAAATACTATGCCTGTCTCGCCATTGCCGTACTTGTGGCTAACAAGGAAATCGAAGCTCAGATTATCAAATCAAGTAAGCTGCTAATAGTGTAGGCAATATATTGACTGTTGGAGGTTTTGTACCATTTGACTTATTTTCATCAAAACTTTGTATTTTAGATACTCTCCAGCTCGTCGAGCCCTTTCTCACATCTCACAATCCAGAAGAGTTTGCTGCATCCAATTCTTCACATGGCCAGGGTCAGAGTAATCAATGGCTCGAGAAATTGGTTCCAGTCCTCTCTTCCCAACGAGAGGAGGCGCGCTCTCTTGCAGCATTCCATTTTTGGTAAGTTCAGAGTAATCCAAAGAATAGGTTCCAACAAGAATTGGATCTATATACGCGATAAGAAAAACGTCATGTCGTTTTATTCATAACGAAAGGTATTGGATGGTTCTGTAGATGTGATTGTTCATAACTTTATAGTATGGAGGCCGGAATCAAGAAGAAGGAAGGACGTATGAATGTTTTTAAGCAGATTAATGCCATTGAGCCGTTGAAGCGTGTGGCGTCTTCCCCGAATGCCTTGGCAAGCAAGTTAGCCGCCCAAGCCTTGAGACTGATTGGAGAGACCGTGCCGCACAAGCTGAGTCAGCAAGTTCCACTCTGGTCCTCGGAGGATGTTCGTGAATGGGTCATTCAGAAGGGATTTGACCAATATGCCGCTTCCTTCATGGCCTCCCGTGTTGACGGAGACCTTCTACTTCAACTCACCGAAGAAATGCTCTGTGATGATATCAAAATGGAGAATGGGATTCTGCGAAAGAGGTACTACCCGACACAAGTCTGTATCTTCGGTGAAAGTTCAGGCCTCGGACCTATTTTTCACCAGTTTTTCATGCATTTTTGTCAGGTTTGGTGTGTTTTGTCTCAAATCATGGTTGAAGAACTTAAGATTACTTCTCAGTAGAGAATTGGAATGTATATCGGACGAACCTTACCTGAACCAAAGGAATTAAAATAGCCTTGGAATAAAGATTCAAATTCTTTAAAGTTACCCTTCACCCTCCATATTCCGCTGTTAGTTTTGTAAGGATGAATGTGCTAATAAATAGAGGCAGGATACTCGGATCGTATTTAGATGGGTAAGGTTAGCCTGATAGCTCCTTTTATTGGGACAATAGTAAACATATAGGTACAGTGATTGTGCCTACGTTGGTTCGGGTCTGGGTCACTCTATACAATTAGGAAAGTTCCTATTGGGACAAGTGATCGGCGGTGAGTGATCACGGGCAATGGGACTTCAAGCCTATTTATAGAGCCTGGCTCTCGGCACATTTGAATACGCGGGACTCTGTCCAGGACCGAGGCTGTTGTCTTGATAGTAGGTCACCGACATGAACAAGGAAGCAGCTCAGCAGTTCTCGTAATTAGCATGAAGCCGTTGAATCCATCCTGCATAACAAGTAGGCACGGGCACTGGCTCCGCATTCTATTCTCTCTAAGAAGTTCCAAAAATTAGACTTGATGACAGAATGTGCTTTCAACTCTCACAGTTTGTCGATTTTTTGTGACGCTTCATCTTCTTTTCAGAGTATTACGTACCGACTGATATTATTAGATTCCTTTATTCAGGCTTCCACGTAATTATATATCGACAAACAAGAATTTATAATTATAACAGAAATAT